>JALMQS010000089.1:4036493-4265161 GCA_024734495.1 Forficula auricularia
ATCTTAATCAATTAAATTGGTCTCAACTTTTAATATATATAACTAGCTGCAAGGGGCCCGCCTTCGGCTAGCCAGAGGGCACGCCCCCTGGACCCCCAACCCACGAACCCTACCTTCACACCCCACTCCCACCCACGACACCCTCCGAAACCCACCCCGATTTTTAATCCAACATTGTCTTAATGTCCCAGCAACCTTAAAATTTTGAAAATTGAATTTTCTTTAAAATAACAGGTGAAGAGCGGCTCCATGCCCCTGCAGATGCAATCCCCCCCCCCATAAAAAGATGAAATATGCATATTTTTTAACCACCAATCGGAAATTCCCACTTGCGAGGTTTTTCTTTTAATTTTTTTGAAAGGGTTTCTTTAAGCAGAGAGTGGAGGACAATCAGCGGCGACAAGCAACCCTCTCTTGCCAAATTCTTACCTCAGGTATGCGGGTTTGTCAACTGCAAGTGCCTATCCAACCCTTGCATAACTTTTAATTTTGCCTGTGTGTGTGTGCCGGAAACGAACGGTAGACAGGCCAGCGAGAGTGAGAAGAAACAAACATCCCTTTTGACACAACCAGAACTACCTCAGGATAAAAGGAGAAATAAAGAAAGGACGTCTGATGGTCAGCGCACAAACAACCTTTTAGCCAATTATTTGTCCATCATTGGCCCATTCTCCTCCTCGCTTTAATCTTGCCGTCCGATCTTGTCCACACCTATGGTACATTTTGGTATTGTCTATTTATTAAAAACACCATTATCCCTATTTTTCTTATGGATATTTCCTCTATATTAAATAATAATCATTTTCACCCTGTAGGGTTTTAAACAAAAAATATTATATAAGATTTTATTAATTGTTTTCTAAATATTAATAAATATAGGTACCTACACGTCTTTTACGTTTAGGAGAAGGGTAAACCGGAACCTAAAATCGTGTACACTTACTTCCACTTCCACTTTCATTTCCAAGTAGAAGACAATAGATGACAATAGATTATCTAATAAATTCCAAAGTAATTCCAAAGACGGTGTACACCTAATTTCAATCGCGGTCCACCCCTCGGGCTTAGGTTAAATATATACACCGCAGAGAAAGTTTATCTCAGGTAAAAAATTACTTGTGGACAAATTCATAGCAGGAAATACATATATAAGCCAGGCAAATTATGGTAGACCGAAAAAAGGCTTCGCTGGCCAATAAATATACACACAAAATGGAAATAATTTCTGGCTGGTGCTAAATTTTTGAGGGCCTAAAAACCACGAAAATTATCAGAATTTTGCTTCTAATTCGAAAGTCATGTGTCTTACAGAAAATTTCACTCTTACTAAAATGAAAGAGCATAAAATTTCGCGTCGAATAATCTACTTAAAAGTAAAAATTGGTTCAGTCGCTCAGCCACGATTGATCGTCAAAGATAGGCAATTTTTATCAACTTGGTGGAAAAGTTAATTATGCTCATTAGGTGGTCACAAGAAACCACTCTTCAAATTTTTGCGGTACTGACGCCCATAATAGTTGCCAATTGGCTAAAAAATGAGATTGGTAAAGTTTCATCTTAATTGGACAACGGTGACACGTTCCGCAATTGGCCAGCAGAAGTCTAATTTGCTTGGGCTAATATTCATCGTATATTTTTATTTTCAAAGTGATTTTGAATTATATTTCTCAAAATGCCAATATCTATCTATACTTATTATAATTGGCTTGCGCGACAACGCAGACGTGATTTTTTCTAATTTTAAAACCAACTAATAGTTCATGACAAAAAAATTAAAATTAAATAAATTTTAAATTATTATTTTAAAACCCATTACGGAATTCAGGGGCGTAAACGAAGGCCGGCTTCGAATCTGGTACATTTTATAATATAATTAAAAAAAAATTAAATATAAAAATTTTAAAGAAGAAATTCTCTTTAAACGTTTGGATTTTAAATAAACTTTAAAAACAGTAAGAAAATCACAAGATGGTGTCATCTATTAGATAATATATGAGATGGAATGGATTAATGTCAGAAGGCTTGTTTTTTTACCACTCTCCCCTTTCGGGAATTGAACCCGAGAGCCAGTAACAGCAATACATGGGCCATTGTGGATTTAAATAAATTCGTTTTGTCATACTCATAATTAAATTTAAACCAATTATTTTACATGAATTAATGTATACATTGAATTTGAGCTTCGACTCCGGAGATTACTTCTCCACCATCGACTGTCCTTGATCATCTTTTTTAGTCCTTGTTTTTAATAAGAGGAAAAACTAATTAAAGAAAAAACCTCTTTTCCGATAATTATTCCAATTCCATTAATTAATTTTCTCCTCATTCCTCGTCTCTTTCAGCCATAATTAAATTTATAAATTTATTAAACCAATTATTTTACATTAATTAATGTATACATTGTATTTTAGCTTCGACTCCGAGATTACTTCTCCACCATCGAGTGTCTTTGATCATCTTTTAGTCCTTGTTTTTAATAAGAGGAAAAACTAATTAAATAAAAAAACCTCTTTTCCGATAATTATTTCAAATCCATTATTGTCTCCCCTTTCCATAATTAAATTTTATTATTAAACCAATTATTTTACATTAATTAATGTATACCTTGTATTTTAGCTTCGATTCCGGAGATTGCTTCTCCACCATCGAGTGTCCTTATTCATCTTTAGTCCTTGTTTTTAATAAGAGGAAAATGTAATTAGATAAAAAAACCTCTTTTCCGATAATTATTTCAATTCCATTATTCCCCAATCAAGTCGATTGATAATTCAATCCCCATCCTTCCCCCATAATTAAATTAAAAAAAATGCTAATTAAATAGTTCTGCTCATATTTAAATATTTGTGAGAGTTAATGAAATAATTATCTCTACAAAAAATACGAAATGTAATTAAATGAAAAATTAATTAGCTGATTAATTTTTAGCTCTTTCTTTAACAATTATTGATGATATAGAGTTAAAGCAGACTTTAAGTTTATTTCTAAAATAAAGGGATACCCGGGGGTGAACCGCGACCTAAT
The DNA here is from genome assembly GCA_024734495.1 of Forficula auricularia. NCBI lineage: Eukaryota > Metazoa > Arthropoda > Insecta > Dermaptera > Forficulidae > Forficula > Forficula auricularia. The sequence goes on from JALMQS010000089.1 coordinate 4,039,515, forward strand.
ATTGTGTACACCTACTTCCACTTCCGCTTCCAAGTAGAAGACAATAGATGACAATAGATTATCTAATGAATTCCAAAGTAATTCCAAATAATTCAAAAGACGGTGTACATCTAATTCCAATCGGGGTTCACCCCTCGGCGTCGCCTATAGCTTTTCTAATTCAAAGTGAGATTAGAAATTGTGTTTTTTAATCCCATTTTAAAATTGAATGATCCCAATTTAAAAGTGAAAAATGTATAATAAATAAATATCTAAAAAGTTAATTAACTGGTTAACTATTAGCCCATCTTTAACAATTAATTGATGCTAAAGTTACACTTTAAATTTCTTTCTAAAATAAATCGATAACTAGATTTAACATTTCAACTTCAAACCGATCATAGTCATTGTCTTCAATCCCATTTCAACAGTGCATAATCCCAATTTGAAGGTGAAAAATGTTTAAGAAATATTATATATATTTGTCTAGATTAATTTGTAATAACGCTAAGAGAAATTTCTCTAAAAAAATTTCCCTCTTGCCTAGAATCGAACCTATGAACTCTTGAACTAAGGTCATTAGCTTTAACCACTAGACCAATCTAACATTAATATTTATACCATGATTTCTGTTGCTAAAACTATAAATTTTTGATTTAGACTTTGTGTCGAGATAATATTGTATTCATTTGAACTCGAATGAAAATGAAAAAACACCAATAGATTTTAAATTAAGAAACATTAAATATATATTAATTAACGAGACAAATTTGAAATATAATTGTCAGCTCGGATTTTAAACTGATGGCTCCAATCGATTTTCATTAACCAGGCAAATTTGAAATATAATTGTAATTTTGAAATGAAAGACTCCGATTCATTTTAAATTAAGAAACATTAAATATATTTTTTCTAATTAATTAAATTAATTGAACTGCGTGAATTTGAATAATTTCCATGATTCGGCCTGCGAATTTTTTGCAGTTCATAAATCATTTCATTGTTTTTTGTTTTGAAAAGGAAATTTTTTTTTTTTTTTTTTTTTATTAGACTCCATAGTATACATCGGCAATCTGCTCCTTACGGGCAATAAGCTTATTTACAGACAATAAATGAAAAAATGACATGGTTAGTATTAACAATATTTTGAGGTAGAATAATGAGAGCTCCATTGAGCTTTACATTAAGGTTTGAATTTTGTATTTAAACTATGATTAAAAATAAATTAGAACTAAACTAAAAATATAAAAAGAAAGAAAATGTTTGGCGTGATCACATGAAGCGCTGTGGTAGGTCGATTGGTCTGTGTTTTTTTAATCTTGTTGGTGGTAGTGTTGATATTATGTCTTGAGCATACTCATTGGGGTGGTGAGTCAGTTTGTTTAGGTACGTGTGGCTGTGATGTCTTATTTCGTCTTTGACTGAGGGGATTTCTATGTCTTTTAGTATTGTGCAGTTTGGTACCCAGCTCGGGGCATCAGCGATTGCTCTCAGCACTTTGTTTTGAAATCTTTGAATAATTTCTATGTTGGATTCGGCTGCTGAGCCCCAGAGTTGTATACCATATGTCCATATTGGTTTTAGTATTGTTTTGTAGATAAGTATTTTGTTGCTTTTAGTCATTTGTGAGCGTCTTCCAATTAGCCAGTATGATTTTTGGAGTTTAAGTCCCAGTTGTTTTTTTTTTTTTTTTTTTAATGCAATCGAATGCAAGAAGGGGTGCACCAGTAAAGATGTAGCCCCTATGGATCTCGAAAGACCCTTGCATTACCGAAGAGAAGGGAAAGTTGATTAAGAGAGGATGTAGACGCAGGTGTCTATGCACCCTGGTTTTGAAGGTTTGAAGATCATAGGTGCTGGGAAAGATAGAGGCTGGGAGAGAGTTCCAGTTCCTTGAAGTCATGGGGATATATGTATTCGCGAATGAAGTGGTCCGGCACTTTTCCAATTTGACAGCGAAAGAGTGTTGGGAGTCGGCAAAACGTGTGCTGCGTGCAAAGCATGCTTTGGGGGGAATTATTGATTTTATCTCGTCAGAGCACCTGCCGTGATAGTATCTATAGAAAAGGGAAAGGGCAGAGACATCTCTTCGATGAGCTAGCGAGTCGAGGGAGTCGGTGAGGGTAGAATCGTCAATTAGCCTGACGGCTCGTTTCTGAATTGCATCAAGGGTAGCAAGAGAATATTTTGAGGCTCCTCTCCACAGATGAGAGCAGTATTCGAGATAGGGGCGGATTTGGGCCTTGTAGATGGTGAGAAGTTGTGGGGGTTTGTAAAATCGCTTGACCTGAATAAGAAGCCAATCTTCCTTGCTGCAGATTTCGCCACAGAGGAGATGTGTTCATTCCAAGACAGGTCAGATGCGACAGAGACGCCCAACATGGATAGGCTGTCACACATTTTTCAGGGTATTCGAATCGAAGTGAATATCAGGGAAATCTCTATTTTTTTATTCGCGCCTAGAAATTAGACGCAACATTGAGTCTTATTTGAATTAAAGTTAACGTTTACGTTTTGTCTTGATGTGCTTTTGCCAGGTTAGCCTTCTGTCCAGATGCATTCCTAGGTACTTTGCGTCGCTAGCCTGGGGGATGGGTTTATTGAAGATTTTGATCATGGGGCAAGAGCCTTTTTTTAGGGTGAAAGTTACATGAACTGATTTAGTCTCATTGACGTTGATTCTCCAAGTGTTGAGCCACTTGAAAAGGAAAAATGAAATTTAAATTTAAATTTTAAATTTAAATATATTCATAATTAGTCCTCCCCCCCCCGCCACTCAAAAATTAAAGAGGCGAAACTTTTAAGAGACGATGTATTTTCGGTACTTTACGGGTATACATTTGGAGTGTGGTTTTTTAAGAGGAATAGAATTTTTTGACGGAAACGCTGCTCGCCAGGAACCAGCCCGGAGGGCCGAGCTCGAGGGCGTGCCGAAGGCACGCACGAAAAGCTCGTAAATAAATAAAAAACATTTATTAGCTGGCTAACTTTTAGCTTGTCTTTAACAATTGGTTAAATTACACTTAAAGTTTGTTTCTAAAATAAAACGATACCTTTATCTTTTCAACTTCAAGTCGAAAACATTAATTGTCTTTAATCCAATTTTAAAATTGAATAATCCCATTTTGAAGGTGAAAAAGTGTATAGATCTCTTTCTTTTAAAACAACTTTAAGCGTAATTTAACATTAAGTGTTGATGTATCTACTCTAGCAAAAAATATTATTAAAGACCAGAGTTAAAAATAACACTTTAAAGCTTATAGTATAGGATTATCGTTAAGTAGGTTAAAATGTGAATGATCCATCCCATTGGGTAAAAAGTCCAGAATGACCTGAAAATTGGTCATTTTTGAGATCTTTTGATACCGAAGGTAACTTAGCAAGTGGATTCTCACTCTAGTTGATTGATTTTAGCAAATCAAATAATCTTATCCTCTCTGGTTCTATATAATAAATCAGCAACAGAGGGAGAGACATGATAATGCCCATTACAATCCCTCGGATAATCCTTTTAATGCCCTTTATTTAATATTGTATCCAGGTGATGAGAAGCAAGTAGGCTGTCATAAATTCCCGTATCGGTGCATTCTAAACTAATTAATCCCTATCTAAAATAGAAAGGGCATTATCCGACCTTTACAATGGGCTTAAGACAGGCGAGATTGGCAAACAGCGTCATCCACAAACAACCTGATTTTATTGTGCAGAAGAAAAAGTTTATATGGTGATCATCCCTCCGGGGATCATCGCCAATAACCTGCTCAAATATTAGTCTAGTAGAATTATAGACATGGCTCTAAAGATAATCCCTCGAAGAACGACTATAACATTACTTTTTTACTTTCTCATTTAAGTCGGTAATATAATATAGGGTCATCCATATCTTTTTGACGATTTCAATCTTAAATAAAATCTGTTAAAAACGCGGAAGACAAACGGTAACGCGCTCTATCGGTAGCTTAAAAGTGGAAATTGCGTTTTGTATAGGATTTCATGAGGGGTGAACCGCGACCTAAAATCGTGTACACCTACTTCCACTTTCACTTTCATTTCCAAGTAGAAGACAATAGATTATCTAATGAATTCCAAAATAATTCCAAGTAATTCCAAAGACGGTGTACACCTAATTCCAATCGCGGTCCGGCCCTCGGGATTTCAGTACCATGGATCATTTCAAAAAAGAAGAACGCGCGTTCACCGTATAGTGATATTTTCGTTGTGGTTAATCTGTTAAATGCGTGGAACGTGAGTTGCGAAAACGTTTTCAGATTACACCACGAGGACGTATTCCGGAGCATGCAATAATATCACTGCGGAATACGTCCTATCCACTTTTACGCTACCGATAGAGCTGGCCAACGTTTATCTCCCGCGTTTTTAACGGATTTTATTTAAGATTGAAATCGTCAAAAAGATATGAGTGACCCTATAATATATATACCTGGAGGCACCGAGCGATGCTCGGTAACTTTTTTCTTCTGTTAAAAGCTTTATTTTAATATTATTTTTAATTTAAAATTCTGATAAAAAGGTCGATTTTTATTTGAGAGCCGTTTTCAAATTAAAAAAAATACAAATATATATAGTATATTAATTGTTGTCTTTCTTTCAGCTTAATTCAATTATACATATTTCAAATTTGCCGAGGCGCAATTTATTCAATAAATTCTATTTATAAAATACATAGTTATATATAATATATTAAATTATTTCCACACTTATAATAAAGTCAAATTCAAAAATATTCATTTTAGTAAAAGTAAAAAGCAAAGATTTTTAAAATAGTTCTTTGGTCCAGTGGTAGACTGTAAGAGGTCTCGGGTTCTAATATGACATACGGCGAATCATTTTTTTTTATTGAGATTTTCATCTATCAATAATTAATTTAATTAAGAAAAAATCAATTAAGATGAATTTTGATGAGGTCCAGACCTAACCAGATCTTTTTTCATCCTCAAAACTTGTTAATAGATTTTGTTTCATCAAAATCGGTAGGGCCGTTTTCAAAATAGAACCAAGATACAAATATATAAATAAATAAATATATATATAAATAAATAAATATACAATTTTTGATCGTTTAATAAGAGTAGATATAAGAAAAACATAACTTTGTCATTTAAATTAATTTATTTTCTAAATTATTTGGCAAAGCCTGCCGGGCGACCTAGTATTGAATTCATAAAAAATAAGTTGACGTGTTCTGATGTGGCCATACATTTGACTTTATCATACAACCTGGACCTTAAAATGATTTATAATCATGTAGGGGGAGTTAGTTTTTGCATTTTAATACTACTGGGGTCTCACTGATTATGTATACAAAATTCCGTTGAGTATGGTAAATGGCCAAGATTTTCATTTTTTGACCCTATACCACCCCCCCCCCCCATGCATTTTTAGATCTCTGGGATCCCACTGATTATGTATACAAAATTTGGTTGAGTTTGCTCAAACGTCCTAGATTTTTAATTTTTAACCCCCTCCACCCCCCTTAATTTTTGGTCGATATGCACCAAAATCTAATCAGCTCTTAATCCCAATGGACCAAAACTACGTGTGGAATTTGGTTTTAATATTCACACTAGTTTTTGAGTTAGCTCGTCCACAAAAATTTGGTAACGCACAGACTAACTAAGAGACATTTTGACAAAACAATTATTATCTCGAAAAATATAATTTTTTCGACGTTTCAGCCGTTTTTGAGATATTTCGAAAAAAAAGAAGGAAAAAATTACTTTTTTCATGCACGATTTCAATACTTGACCATACCCTGTATGGTAAAGTAAAATTGTTCTCATTATTTTTAAAAATGTCCGAAACAGAGAAAAATTATTTTCAAAAAAAGATACCTACTCAAACCTTCAGGTTAATTATTTTAAATAAATTTTGTTTAAAAGAATGAATTTAATTTGTTTTGTAAAAAAAAGCCAGATATTCCGCCAGAAATGTATGAAAAAAAGCCAGATTTCCCACTAGCCGCCAGATGAGATTTCTTCAAGCTAGAATGCAGTTACAATAAGCCAGATCTAGCGGAAAATCCGCTAAAATGGCATCACTGGACTCTTATGACTATGATCTTTGCATCTTAAGGACTAAGAATATAATGTTCTCTGAGCCGCTAGAGAGCGCTTTTCGATATTCGGTAGCCTTCCACTCTATATTACTCTATGACCAGAAGTAATTAATAAAAATACATTGACATCTATTAAAAGGTAAGTTAAACTACAAAAATATTTTTAAAATAAAAATACTGCTTTCGAACAAAATTTGTATTTAATGGGATGGTGTTTATCCCTGGTTTTGTATTTAGTTTATTAAATGAACCCAAGTGTACCATCTTTCTAATTCTAACTGTATTATCCCCGAAAGCTTTGACTTTTTTCCCACCAATTATCAGCTTTCGGGGGTTTAACCTACTTTAGGAATCTCAGCAATTATTCGTGCACCCTTTTTTTGGGAAATATTTTTCAAATTCCATTGAGTTTCCTTCTCCAGTCAGTCTGTGATGTCGTTATCTAAGAGTAAGAATTCACTTTGATGCTATAGCGATTCCAGCCCTCGGGACAATGGAAAGAAACAAACAATAACAACACCCACTACTACCGTTTGGCTATTATGAATGGAAAAGAAGAAAAAAACCGGTCCAGTCCATTCAGTAAATAGAAAACTACCCCTACGCGGGTTTCATCAGGTAGAGAGAAAACTAAAAATCTTCCGTGGACAGTGGCCTAGAAAAAGGATTAATTCATTTTAAAAGATACAATTGAAAAGAGTTTGTTTTGTCGAGAGCACAGAGTATAAAATATAGGGCAAGCCAATGTATTTTATCGAACACGAGTTTTAGTGCTCTCTGGCGGATCCATTGGGGAATAAATGAAATAAAATTGTACGTACTTGTATTAAAAAAATTTCTTCATATATTTTTGTATTAGAAGTATGTTTAATTAACTTATACTCTTTAGCGATAGAAACTTTTTAAAATTGACTTTCACACTAAGAACAGTGAGTTAGCCACTTTCAGCCGCTAGAGAGCACTGTGCGACGCTAGATGTCACTATATCTAATCCTTTTTGATTGAGAGTAGCAGGGTTGTTGATTCTTAAATAGAAATCATTAAGGTAGTTGTTTCGCGACAATACCAGCAAAAAGTTAATGCTCAAGTATATAAAACAGTCAATAAGGATTCATAGTTCATAAGGCCAACACTTTTTGCTGTTTTTGTACCAAATCTAGCCAATCCCGTGCTCGTTTGAGAAATTTGACAACATCGAAAGAGATTGAATATTTTTATACATGACATTAAAATGACAGATAAAATGAATGATAAAATACATTTTAAAGGTCGATTTATTAATCAAAAAGTTCTAAATAAACGATTAAAAGCTGTTGCGGTATGAATGAGCGAAAAAACGAAAAAAATGTGTACTAAGAGTGCTAATGTAGGTACCCGAATAATTGAAGTGGGCGAGTTGGCGAATAACCTAACCTGTTGTCACTGTCAGAAAGATATTTTATTAAAAAATATTGTTGATGAAAGGCGATTAGGTTTGAATTCTATTTTTTCAATAAAATGTCAAGATTGCTATACATTAACTCATGTCAGTACTGGAAAGAAACATACATTTTGGGTGGTTAGTTTTTGTATTTTTAAACTTCTAGGGGGTCCGCTGATTATGTGTACAAAATTTGGTTGAGTTTGCTAAAATGGCCTAGATTTCGCCCCCCCCCCCCCCCCCACCATTAATTTTGGCCCCAGAAAAAAATATTTTCATTATTATAGGTTTATTTTATTGTATATTTCATTTTTTCTTGTTTTTTTTTTAGTTTGAAAAGATTATAATTTTAAATTTTAACACCCCCCCCCCCTTAATTTTGGGTCGATATGCACCAAAATCTAACCAGCTCTTAATGTCAATGGGCCAAAACTACTTGTGAAATTTGGTTTTGATATTGACACTAGTTTTTGAGCTAGCTCGTCCACAAAAATTTGGTAACGCACAGACTAACTAACAGACATTTTGAGAAAACAATTATTATTTCGAAAAAAAAGAAGAAAAAAACGCTCTTTCATGCACGATCACAATAATTGACCATACACCCTGGTAAAGTAAAAAATGATTAGCCATACCCTTATCCAGAAAAAAATTAAACTTATATACTTTAAAGAGTGAACTAATAATAATAAAAATAATAATATTTTCAAAAATTTCTAAAAATATCGTTTTGTTATTTTTTAACAAATGTAATCAACGCCTACGGTTACACCTTATGAAAATTATAATTTTGAAAAATCTAGCGCACGCGCGCTTTCTACTTTTACTCCCTCTTTCGCTGGTTTAATAAATGCGCTGTTGCCAAAATGTTTTTAGTGAGAATTTTTTTATATACATTTTTCATTATTTATTCCTTATTATCTCAGAAACTGTGTTGTAACTATGAATCAAAATTGTCTTAAAATATGTATTGGTTATTGTTTAATGTTGGTTTAGTTTTTTATAAAAATTGTACGAAGGGTTTCTTAATTATAATTAAATATGTATGTAAATTTTCCGATATCCCGTATAGTGCAATGCTAAAGAGCCCGAAAAATCGATTTTTGAAATTAAATATCTCCGGAACTGTATTGTTCATCAATTTCGTTTTGCCACCAATCGATGCACAAGTATTTCAATAATAATATATCTAAATTTCAGAAAAATCCTACGAAATCGCATTTGGCGGAACAACTACCTTAAGGCTTTCCTATGCTTGATGCAAATAAACATATGAGGCTCTCAGAGCTAAATTGGATCAAATCCATAAATGATAGTCTCGAGATAATCAAGATTTATTATCTCTAGATGAATCCTCAAGTGATATAGAGGATAATTTTTTTTTATTGTTTTAGTATGAAAACTAACTTAAATATGGGTCATAATTTGAAAATTCAAAAACAATAATTAAGATGGCAATTGAAATTTTAATCATAACTTAGTGAATTGATCCATTTTGGCCCTAAAATAGAATATGTATAAATCAAAGTGTTTTAACAAATAAAGTGGTCCAAGTCAATAAAGTTTTCTATAGAATGAGATAGAAATCAAGTTTCTAGGATGAGTGCTTTTCATTTTATGAAGGAAAAACTGCGATTTTTTGAGAAAAATTGCATTTTTTCAAAATTTCAACCTCATTGAGACACGGGTTACCATTATCCAATTAGTATGAAACTTTGTTTAAAATGTAGCAAATTTAATCTAGTTTTAAAATGTATAGAGACGTCTTTGTTGAAAACGTTCTCCTTCATGGTCAAAATGGGAAAAAATCGAATAAAGTGCGAGTTTTTAGAGATATTCAAAAGTGATCCCTGGGGACTGTTTTTTTGGATCTCCATTAAAAAATCGAACTACTCGAACCAATTTTTAATTCATTTTTATTAATCAACGCGAACAATTTGTCTCTTTGATTTACTATAGAACGGTTATTTATGAAATATGAACTATTTTCAATTATAAGCGAAAAACTGGAAAAAGTTAAAAATTTCGAGGTTTTTCGGCCGCCAATAGTTGTCCCCTCAGACTTTCGAGGCCGCAAATTTAGATTTGGCATATCCACACCATTCCAAACGACCCTAGAAAATTCTTTTCCCGCAATTAATATAAGCTGAAACCTCCCTATTTACTGGGCTATATGGGAAGATAATTTTTTTTGTGATCTACATTTTTTAATCTATATTGATTTGTTAAGAATAAAATTAATCTCATAGCATAAATAGTTATTGAGATATTGACTCGGTTTTTCTAGGGGGCAAAGGAGTTTTCTGGAAGGGCAGTATCCCCCTTGCCCCCCCCTCCTTTAACTACGCGCATGCTTGATAAACCAGAGACGATTAACCACTTGGAACACAACATTCGGCCAATTATTTGCGAAATAGGGCCACAATTGCTGCGAAAAGTGGCTGAAAATTGTGAATCCATCTACGCGCCAGCCTCTAATCATATTCAAACATTAATGGCATAATATTCTCTTTCCAATAAAGCCAGTTTCATTGATATTAAACATATTTTTCTTTTTTAATATAAAATATATTAGTTTGCCGATGGTAATAGATTCAAATTTACAAGAAATCATAGTTATTACGATGGAATTGAACTATTTTTAATTATATATCAGAGGGGTTCGATTCCGAGGGGGTGAAAAACAACCTTCTGACATATAATTAAAAATATTCAATTCCCATCGAATTTAATAGATGACACCAACCTATGATTTCTTGTATATTTTTATTTTTTTTTATTTTAATTTAAAATTGTGAATCTCCAAAAAAATCCTTTAGATAGATAGATTCTTCTTAGATCGTTATTTAGAAACCTGACCGTCTTTTAAAGCCGACTTTTAAAACATTTAATGACAAATTTTAAACCCTGCAGCTAAAAATTAACTATATGTCCCCATAGAGTCGGTTGGTGGGCATCCGAGTCGAAGGCCCTTTCGTTCGTCCCAGCTAGAATAGGATTTATTATCAATTCATCTCCATTACTAATTGAATCCCAACATCAAATGATAGATAGAGGGGGGTCAAAACGAGCCAAAGAGCAAACGGGTGACGTTTATCAAATTAGCCAGCCCTACTACGGTACCTTCGCTTACTTCAAGCATATGCCGTCAAGGGGGCGGCGCGCCTTAATTTGATCAATTATTCCAAATAGGGTTGTCGTTTGCTTTTTAATGGACGGTAAGAGGGCGAGATAAACGGATCGGCCTCTAACGAGATCACCCTCCCCCGTAAGCGAGTAAGGAAGTGACCTGAATCGGGTGGGTCACCATCGATCTCAAGAATCTATAGCTATTGTATTTAAATATATATGCCGTAATCTCAGCTCCTTGAATAAATATCAACATCAGCCGAACATCAATGAGCAATTAAGGCCACAAAGACCCATTGATTCATTGCATTCAAAAGATAAAGAAGAAGAAAAAAGCAACAACCCATTCTTTGCTATTCTTTCAGAATCTCCAACACCCTTTTCAAATTAAACGGCAATTGATTGAAATTGCTATGAAATTATTCATAAACTTGGATAGAAAATTATCTACAAATATTAAAAATCCTAAACGAAGATGTCCATAATTGATTATCATTCGGATAATCAAGAGGAGACTGCGGTGTCCCTCGGTGGTCGGGTAATATTAGATGATGGGCGCGTTATTACCTAAATGGAAGAGATACATCCTAACAGGATCCAAGAGTTTTACACATCTATGTACACATTGTTGGATTATGGCCAGGGAACCATTCTTGATGTTCAAAAACTTCAAAAAGCGACGGCCAGATTAGTAAGAAGTTAGAATAATCTAGTTCAATTTAGAGGATACAATAAAAGAGTGTGACTTCTGATGGTAAAATAAATTTTTGAAGTAAAACTTTTTTAGTGACGTATTTGTTTTAATTTTGGCGATCAACTGTTCGTGTTTTGGGGACTTATAGGTGAGTATAAACCTTATTATCAAAATTAATCAAATTGTATATAAAAGTTTAAAACAAAAATATTAAGACATGCACTGATGTTAGGATTTGGAATCCTGCAGTGTTTTCAATCCTGCGGGATTATTGCGGGTTTGGTGCTAGTTTCGCAGGATCCCGAGAAAGTATTTTACATTTTAAGAAATGTTTTTGTTGCATTTAATTTTTTTGAAGTCGGTTTTATTTTTTTTTATTAAAAATTATTTTTATTTTTCTCTTTTTAGTGATGTTATTAATATATAATACCTTCCATGCATATCGTAAGAGAAAGCGTCGGGCGAATGAATCAGAAAATGATAATAAAATTCAATTCATAAATATAGAAATTCTCTCGAAACGTTTGCGGGTTTTAAATGAATGTTTTAAGATTTTTTATGCCTGAACAAACATATCAAAAAAAAAGGTCCAATGTCAATGAAAAAAAAACGGGACCAATCGGAAGCTAGACTGAACCCAATGCAAAAAAATCACCAAAATCGGTTCACAATTGGCTGAGATATGGGGTAACATAGACAAAAAAAAATAGTCGAATAGAGAACCTCCTCCTTTTTGAAGTCGGTTAAAAAGTACAAAAATCTACATTTGGTACTACCTATATTATTTTAGCAGTATTGTTTCTTATGAGTTAAATGAACAACCCATCAGTATATGTGTATAATGAGTATACGACTTTATTAGCTTTTTAAATACAAGTAACTTTGGGCCAATTAATACAATTGTAGCTAATATTTTATTTTTTTAAATCTTTCAACTCTGTGAAAATATCTAACAAATTCCTCTTTAGTTTAAATTTACATAATGTTTCACTAAAAACCAACACTCTGCATTCTATTTGTTTATGCTTCATTAACGGTAAAGTCACGGTCAGGGTTCTGAATAACGATAGATTGAATATTTATTATAATATGCCATATGTATTTTCTTGGCATCAGTTCACAAAAACAAATAAATAAATAAAACATTTAATTAAAAGGTGAGAGAAGGTTTGTTCTGATGATGCGGGTGACACCGTCTGCGTAAACTCAAGTTTATGGTGTCATTTTGTTCAAAACCAGCATTATTAATGTCTATAATATCCATATAGATTAGTTAAATCAAGTTGATACTTAATTGATTAACTTATTAAATAAATAACCACCATAATATTAATATTTTTTAAATTAGATAATTTTCCAAAAAAAAAAAAAACACAAATACTTTATCCGGGTGAGTTTTTTTATCTTGAGACAGTCTTATAACTCAAAAACAGTGCATTATATGAAAAAAGTTTTAAATAAAAGTTTATTTATATGGAGGGGGAAACTAAACTAACCTATTGTTTGTTGACCTAGAACAAGCTTTCAAGGCTATTTCGAGTTCAAGTTCTGTTTTTTAAATGAAAACCTATATGTATAATTAAGTAATGGAGACGAGAATATAACATGCGTTTGCTACGCAGACGATGCAGCACTCGTTGCAGAAGATGAAGATTCCCTCCAGCGCCTCCTGTATAAATTTAGCTGTGTTGCGCATAAATTCGGTCTCACCCTGTCAACCAAGAGGACCAAAACACTGACAATCTCTAAATCACCACTCCGATGTAAACTACAACTGTACGATACGATTGTCGAACAAGTCATGTCCTTCACATACCTTGGCATCCAAATGACATCTCATCAAGACCTAGAAACAGAGGTAAGACATCAGGCAATAAGAGCCTCAAAAATATCGGGTTGCCTTAACAATGCAATCTGGTCAAATCAATATTTAAGAACGGAGGCCAAGGTACGAGTCTACAAAACCGTAGTACGTCCAATATTAACTTACGCAGCAGAGACAAGACCCGACACTGCAAAAACTTCTCAATTATTGGAAACGACTGAAATGAAGACATTACGAAGGATAATGGACGTGACCAGACTCGATAGGATGAAGAGTGAAGATATTAGAGAAAAATGTGGTATACAAAAGGTGGGAGAATGGGTTAAAAGAAGAAGAGCGGAATGGTATGCGCATGTGGGAAGAATGCCAGAAGACCGACTGGTAAAGAAAGTGATGACAAACAAGCCGGTTGGAATAAGAAGTAGAGGTCGTCCCAAGAAGAGATGGTATGACGTTCTGGAAAAACAAACCTATAGGTTTAAAAATAAGAAGAAGAAGAAGAAGAAGAAGAAGAAGAAGAAGTAATGGAGAGGATTCAGTCAATGCAGTAGCCTCTGCTGAATAAAAACCCCAATTATGGAAAACGTTTCGGCTTTAACTAAATAATGCCACCATCAGTTCCTAAGAGCTGAAAAAGCGATAGAGCACACATGTAAAAATACAATAAAATTTTTGTAAAAAAATCCAACGTTGTTAATTTTGCAAAAATTTTATTGTATTTTTACATGTGTGCTCTATCGCTTTTTTTCAGCTCTTCAGCAACTGATGATGGCATTATTTAATTAAAGCCGAAACGTTTTCCATAATTGGGAGTTTTTTATTCAGCAGAGGCTACCCATTGACTGAATCCCTCTCCATTACTTAATTATATACATATACAGCCATCAAAATTGTATCAGAAAACCTACATGTTTCTGTACATATTCTGAATCTAGAATAAAAAACTGAACAACTTTCATTAAAACTATTTTTTTATACATTAAATAAACAAAATATTAAATCAATGACATCTCAAAAAATCCTAATAATTATTTGTAACAATCAATCAACTTCAATTATCAAATAATAATGGTAAAATATTTAATTATTAAATAAATAATTTAATAATTTTGCGACACTGTTCTGAGACATTTCAGAGAGTATGAGTGTATCGCAAGTCATCTGGATAAATCTCAATTCCAATTTCATTATTTTGGGCTTTTAGGTTTTTCTGTAGCCTTTACATTTCCTGTTTTTTTTTTTTTTTTTTTTTATAATATATTTACAACAGGATCAAATAAAACTCCTGAAGGAAAATATTAAATTATTAATTATTATTAAATGATTATTTAAGAATTAAATATTTGATAATTAAGTTTGAATGATTGTTAAAAATAATTATTAAGATTTTTGAGACCTAATTGATTTAATATTTTGTTTATTTGATGTCGTATAAACAATAGTTCAAATAAAAGTTGTTCAGTTTTTTTTCTAGATTCAGAATATGTACAGAAACATTTAGGTTTCTATTTAAAAAACAAAACTTGACCTTGAAATACATTGAAAACTTCTTGTAAGTCGAGAAACAATAGTGCGGTTTAGTTTCCCCTTAATATAAATAAACTTTTATTTGAAACTTTTTTTCATAAAATGCACTGTTTTTGAGTTATAAGACTGTCTCAAGATAAAAAATTCACCCTGTATATATATATTTTTTTTTTCTTTAAAGAAACAAGTTGTAGCTAAGTCTTGTGCCATTTTGGGGGCGTCCCTAAATTACGTGAGACAATTTTGGCCATTTTTCGACCCCCCCCCCCTAATCTTACGTGAGATTTTTCAAAATTCGTATTTTTAGTATAAATAAGTTAATCTGTGCTTGATTCCGTTGGATTTATTTAAAAACATAATTTGATTAATTATTTTTATTTAAGACTACTAAAAAGGTAGTCTAGAATCACAGTGAGAAAATCGAATAATAAAATACTCGAGGGGCGATTGGAAGTAGGTGTACACCTGTTTTGGAAACTATTTTGGAAATACTTGGAAATATTTGGAAATACTTGGAAATATCGGTACATTTGGAAGTATTTCAGTTCTTAGGGAATATTTTGGAAGTACGAAATATCTGAAGCATTGGAAATATTTGGAAGTACTGGGAATATTGAAGTACTTGGAAATATTTGGAATACTTGGAAATATTTGCAAATACTTGGAAATATTTGGAAATACTTGGAAATATTTGGAAGTACTTTTGAAATATCTGGAAGCATTTGGAAAGTATTTGGAAGTACTTGGGAATATTGGGAAGTAACTTCGGAAATATTTGGAAGTACAAGTGGAAGTAGGTGTACAGCATATTAGGTCGCGGTTCACCCTCGAAAATACTTAAATAGGTACTTTGTGGTGTCCTCATAACCGCGATAAATATTAATATGTGTATGGATGATTTGTCCATATTTTAGTGGAGAAACATGTTTTACTTATTTTAACCCAGTTTTGTACACTCTTTCTGGGGAAAAATAATACGTGATATTTGCTGAAACCCCCTCTCCCCCCCCCATGTAAGATTAGGTGAGATTGGGCTCGATCCCCTTCCCCTAAACGCCTCAGCTACTTTAGGGACGGCCCTCTTTGAAATCTTGACTAAATGGGCCATTTTTTTTAATGAATTGCTATGCTAGTCCAGGCAAATTACGATTTTAACAGGAAATAATTCCAGGTAAAGATTTTATTGCTGGAATACCTTTATTGGTACTCCAATATCACTACCTTAAGTTTTCCTCCGAAATCTGTGTTGTGGAAATTTTTCTACGCTCCTCAAAATCAGAAAATTTTTGAATTTTTTCATTTTTTTTAATAACTCTAAAACGGCTTATCAAATCAAAAAGATATTTATTAGATAAATTAAAGTTCTTTAAATTACGCGCAAAATGATAAAATTTTAATTTATTTATGTTCATTAGAGCCGGTGACTAGTCGTCAAAAACAGGCCCCGGGATCACTTTTTGAATATACCTAAAACTCGTACTTTTTTCGATTTTTTCCCATTTTGACCATGAAGGAGCACGTTGTATCAAAGACCACTAAAAAAAGTGGTCCAAGTAAACGTTAAAGTCAACAAAACATACTAGAGAATGAGATAAAAATCAAGTTTCTAGGATGAGTGGTTTTCATTTTATAAAGGAAAAACTGCAATTTTTCGCAAAAACTGCAAACTTCAACCTCATTAGGGCATGGGTTACCATTATCCAATTAAGATGAAACAAATAGTAGCAAATTTAATCTAGTTTAAAAATGTATAGAATGGTTTTTGTCGTGAAACGTGCTCCTTCATGGTCAAAATGGGGAAAAATCGAAAAAAGTACGAGTTTTAGGGATATTCAAAAGTGATACCGGGGGCTGTTTTTTGACAGACGTTAGTACCGGTTCTACTAAACCTAAATAGATAAAATTGTAATTATTTTACGCGTAATTTAAAGATCTATCTATCTTATTTAATAGATATCTTTTTAATTAGATAAGCCGTTTTAGCGTTATTTAAGAAAAACCGAAAAAACTCCCAAATTTTATTATTTTGAGGTGCGTAGAAAAATTTCCACATCAAAGATTTGGAATAAAACTTAGGGTAATATTATTAGAGTACCATTAAAGGTGTTCCAGCAATAAGATCTTTATCGGGAATTATTTCCTGTATATGCCATTTTTTCACGTAATTTGCCTGGACTATGCTAGGGTAGTAAATTTTTGTTACACTATGAAGAGTCAAAGTTAGTTGATGAAAAATTTTTAACACATGAATCCGGCAAAAATATTTTTTTTCTCCAAAAGTATAGTACACTTGGTTTAGGTAGAAAAAATTTGAAAATGTTAGATATTAATTGTGTAAACCTATTGTAGTACTTCACCCTGTATTAAATTAACACAAAAATAAGAAACCACTTGACGTTTCGGGAGATTTTCCTCCCTTCATCAAAAACAAAAGAACAAAAAATTCAACCACGCGAAAAACGTTCTTTTATTTTTGTTAAAGGGAAAAAATTCCGAGAAAGACAAAACTGTTCATTTTTGCGTAGTATGCAGTGTGCTACATTGTTAATATGAGTATACCATTCACATAGATTAATTATCACTGTATTTATTTTTTTATTTTATTTATTTATTCATTTATAATTCTTACAATTTTACTTTACATAATGCTTTGAGGCAGTTTGCCTCATATGAACAGTAAAAAAGAATAATTAACATAAAACAAAGAGGAGAAAAATAAAAACAAGTGTGTGCGAAAAAGAAAGCTCCAGCGAAAGGAAGGTGAGAGAGCCAGCAGGGGGGAAAAGATACACCATAAAAGAGAGACGCCAAAAAAGAGACGCTCACTCCCGAAACCGCCCCCGCGAATACATGCCAAGAGACCACGATTGAATATAAGTGATGATGAAGATGAACGGGTGAATGAAGGTAATGAATTCCACAGTCGGGCAGCAGTGACAGTGAATAATAGGTTATTCACCACCTCGGACCGGTGACTCGGAATATGAATACGATTTGTAGCATTTATTTTTGTATCATCAGACTAACCTAGTAGCACAATGTTTCAAACCGAGGGGTGAACCGCGACCTAATATGCTGTACACCTACTTCCACTTGTACTTCCAAATATTTCCAAGTGCTTGCAAAATACTTCCAAAGAGGTGTACACCTACTTCCAATCGCGGATCACCCCTCGTTTCAAACTATATAGTGTCTCTATAGATTTCGAGAATCTATATAGCCCTATATAGTTTGAAACATTGTGCTACTAGGGTAGCCCTCAATTTATATTTTAATTTGAAAAGAATAAAAAATGATTATAGTACATTCACTTATAAAAATTTTAATTAGGGTAATTAAAAAGAAATTAAAAGGCCAAATATGTTGTTTAATTTAAATGTCAGAAGGGTTCACCCCCTTGGGACAAAATTCAAATCAAGCTTTAAGAAGTTAACGCTAAAATTATAAACTAAAACTGTTTTATGAATTTATGTACTTATTACTTATTTATTTATTTAAAAACCCGTAAATCGGATTTCGTTGAAACGGTAGGCTTTTCAGCTTTAATCACGATAACACTAATCCATTGAATTATCTTTTATCCGTGTAGAGAGGTCATCATCGCTCCTTGTATTGGCTAATGCCCTTGTTAAGTGTAATTTGCCTGCTGGTTGTTTTTTCTTTGACAAGTGCGCCCTGTTAGAAGGCTGAGAGGGTGAATTAAGGGGTTGAATGGATGTCAGAAGGCACAGGTAGACCACCCATAGGGACTCACTTCCTCCTCGGACTTTTTCTCACACTTTACAAGGAACAAAACTGTTGTTTGGTCATCGGATGCGTTTTTAATGCACAGGAAAAACAAATAAGTCGGGCACACAGAGCAAGGGTTCCGTTATACTATATAAAGTTTAAAAAAATAATTAAGAAAAAAATAAAACCGACTTCAAAAAAATCAAATGCAACAAATAAAATACACTAAAAGGTATAAAATAATTATTATCTTATTTAGTTACAACTAAACGACGAAATATTAACATGAAATTACTTTTTGAAGTCGGTGCCAAACATATACATTTTATTAATAGCACTCGATGGATCTTAGTACGAGTGGCGGGTACGCTCGCTTATAGGTATAGTTTGTTTGGCACCGACTTCAAAAAGTAATTTCATGTTAATATTTCGTCGTTTAGTTGTAACTAAATAAGATAATTATTATTTTATACCTTTTAGTGTATTTTATTTGTTGCATTTGATTTTTTTGAAGTCGGTTTTATTTTTTTCTTAAAAATTATTTTTATTTTTCTCTTTTTAGGGATGTTATTAATAGTGACTTAATAAAATTCAAATCATAAATATTGAAATTCTCTCGAAACGTTTGAGGGTTTTAAATGAATGTTTTAAGATTTTTTTTATAAAATATTTTATTTATCATAATTTCGATTATTTGCTCATAAGAATTGGAGATTTAAGTTATTTCGTCTTTGATCATATCATCAGAACTTGACCAAATTAATATGGTACCATCCTTAATATACCCCCTTTCCAATAAAAAAATAATCATCGAAATCGGTTCATAAACAAAGAAATTAGTCCTGAACAAACCTAACAAAAAAGGTCTAATACCAATGAAAAAAAAACGTGACCAATCGAAAGCTAGACTGAACCCAATGCAATTTTTTTTTCAAAATCGGTTCAAGTTCAAGTCTGATTCAATTTAAGAACCAAGTTAGAATATATCTTAAGAGGGACAGTTGAACATTTCTATTGAGAAATATTTGGAAATATTATAAATTTAGTATTAAGATTTGTAAATATTGAAATATATATGTATCAAAAATACATTTAAATATAAATAAAATAAAAATAAAAACAATTGGCGGAGATATGAGGAAACATAAACACAAAAAAAAAAAATCAGTCGAATTGAGGACCTCATTCTTTTTTGAAGTCGGTTAAAAATAACATAAATCATTTATAAAATTGCTTGAAATTAGTGATGGTTTTGAACAAAATTACAGCATAACTTGAGTGTCTGCAGAAGATCAAACACATCAGAACAAATCTTGGTACATTTTGCTTAACTTAACTGTTTCTTTTCCTGAAAATATGTTCAATCGAATATAGATATCTATATGAGACATTCCATGCCAAATCGGACGGTTTGAAAAATTTTAATTTTTTATTTCCTTCATTTTTTGACATTTTTTTAGTACCCATCAAAAAAACTCTTCCTTGTAAATTTTAAAAAAAATTTCATCACCGGTTTAAAAGATACCGAATTTCAGTTTTTCGGTCATAACTTCTTCAAAAATAGTCCAAATTCAATTTTTTTTGTATTATTTAAACTGTTTAGTATTTCGTATTTTAACAACCCTCTTCCAAATTTTAGTTAGATTAAATAATCTTTCTAGGTCGTTCAAAAATTCCCTATATCACAAAAATGTAAAAAAAAATATATATTTTCTATACAGAAGTTTTTTCTATATATAAATATATGCAAAAATAAAAATAGGTGCCAGAAAATTTCAGCTCAAAATATATGAACTTTTCAAGGTCGCTCAAGAATTTTGAACGTCAAAGTTAATATATGCCCCTGGTTCGTGTATGGCAAATATAGCGTATTCAATCCGGTAGAATTGTAATGTTCAATGCATAATAGTTTTGGAGAATTTTAATAACAAAAAGAAAGGAAACGATATTTATCATAATCCTAGTATACTCGTAGGTAGAGTTGGATAATAATTTTCAGACAGGTAAAAGAAAGAACAAGGACACACGCGACTTTGCTATTGGTTAGAGCAAAGTTCGTCCGGACACAGAATGCATCCATTTGAATTTTATACAATATATATTAGAAAAAGTAGGAATACAAAATAAATAAATAAATAAATTAATTAATTAATTAAACAAACAGTTATATTCTAGTGAATCGGATCTACATTTTGATGTTCTCGCAATGTTTAGGTCTAATATAAATATAACAAGTTCGACCATTGGCTGTACGCTATTTACACGAACCATTTTGAGCCCTTTTCGACCCGCCTGCAATTCGGAACCCATTTGAGACACAGAGCTGAAATTATACACATGTAATTATGTAATTGCTCATGTAGAGAGTACCAAATTTCAATAATACTATATATAAGAGCCTAGATTAATTTGTAACAACGCTCTTTAAAAAAATTACCCTCTTGCCTAGAATCGAACCGACGAACTCTTGAACTAAGGGCATCAGCTCTAGCCATTACACCAATGCAACATTAATATTTATATCTTGATTTCTGTTACTAAAACTACATATTTTTGATTTAGACTTTGTGTCGAGATAATATTGTATTCATTTGAACTCGAATGAAAATGAAAAAACACCAATAGATTTTAAATTAAGAAACATTAAATATATATTAATTAACGAGGCAAATTGTAATTTGGACTCGAATTTTGAAATGAAAGACTCCAATTCATTTTAAATTGAGAAACATTAAATATATTGATAATTATTCTCCCCCCCCCCCGCCACTCAAAAATTAAAGAGGCGAAACTTTTAAGAGACGATGTATTTTCGGTAGTTTACGGGTATACATTTGGAGTGTGGTTTTTTAAGAGGAATAAAATTTTTGGACCGAGACGCTGCCCGCTAGGGCTTCAGCCCGGAGGGCCGAGCTTCGAGGGCGTGCCGAAGGCACGCACGAAAAGCTCGTATAGCACAAATGATCACTCCCTAACAGGTCATCAAAACCTATAGGATACTTCTAATCTTTTTAATTTCGCCTACTAGTAAAGTTTCCTGGTTGAAAAGTCACCAACCGCAACTGATATGCATATGTTTGTTTTTCTCAAACAGACGACAACCTCATTGATTTCCCTTTAAAAATCGAAAGAAAGCTGACATAAATTTACTTTGATGTGGGGCATATAAAGGGTGTTTTTTTAGAGGTTCACAACTTTAAATTAAAATAAATCAAAGAAAAATATTTTTAATATCAATGAAACTGGCTTTATTGGAAATATAATTTTATGCCCTTAATGTTTGAATATGATTTCGGCCAGATGGCGCAATCTGGATTTCCAATTTTCGGCCTTATTTCGCGGAATGTTGCTTTCCAAGTGTTCAATCGTCTCTGGTTTATCGGCGTAGACAAGTGACTTGACATATCCCCAAAGAAAATGATTTCCAGTGGGGTTAAAATCACACGATCTTGGTGGCCATTCAACAGGGACATTACGTGAAATTATTCGTTCACCAAATGTTTCTTTGACTAAATTAATTGTATATCGCGCTGTGTGGAATGAGGCTCCGTCCTGTTGGAACCACGTGTCAGCAAGATTAATGCTAGCCTTAGATCATAAAAGCTTATAGACACGCCCTGGTTGCGATTTGGTGAGGCCAACATTACGTCACGTCATCTGTAGGTAGGAACACCGAGAAATAGCATGGTCACTATAGGAATTATTATACATTGAGATAAATTTATCGTAGTTTAGATTATTTATTTTGGATTCCAATAATCGCAAATTAATATTAAATTAATATACCAAAATATTTATTTATTTTTTTAACAAAAATGTTTTATTTTCCATATTCAAATGACAAATTTATTATTTTTACAATAATTCGGGCATCGAGCAAGCAACACTCCCTTCCCATGTCCATATATACCCCCTGAGGTTCCCCCTTTTCAATAAAAAAAGAATCGTTGAAATCTGACAATAAACAAAGAAGTTATGCGAGAACGTGACGTCATCTGTAGGCGATGTTGGCCTCACTTCACTCTGTGTTGAGAGTAGCAGAGGGCGTGTCTATATATTTTCATGGTCTAAGATGCCAGCCAAATGACCTACGAAAAAGTTAGTATCCATGTCTCTATTCCGTTCACCGTTGACTGTAACATTCTGCCCATCCTCGTTTTGGGAGACATATGGTCCAATGATTCCGCCGGCCCATAAAGCTCACCAGTGTCTTTCTCTAGATATAATGTTTTTTCGGTAATGACTTGTTTATCTTCACTCTACACCGATAAACCAGAGTCGTGGAACACAACATTCGGTGAATTATTGGTGCGAAAAGTGGGTGAAAATTGGAAATCCTGATTACCATCCGCCATCTACGCGCCAGCCGCAGGGGGCCACAAGGCCGAAATCATATTCAAACATTAAGGGCATAAAATTATCTTTCCAATAAAGCCAGTTTCATTGATATTAAAAATATTTTTCCTTGTTTTATTTTAATTTAAAGTTGGGAATCTCTAAAATAAATTGACACCTTCTGATGTGGCCGTCCACTTGACTTAACCATACACTTCTGGTTGAGTTTGGTACAAGGGCCTAGATTTTCATTTTTTGACCCCAGCCCCCTCCCCCCATTTCGGGCGGTTTGTTTTTGCATTTTTAGTGTTCTGGGGGCCCACTGATTATGTATATACAAAATATGAATGAGTTTGCTCAAATGGCCTAGATTTTTATTTTTTGACGCCCCAATTTCGGCACCCGAAAAAAAACATTTTCGTTATTATAGGTTCATTTTATAGTATATTTCATTTTTCTTGTTTTTTTAGTTTGAAAGTATTATCATTTTAAATTTTAACCCCCTTAATTTTGTGTCTATATGCACCAAAATCTAATCAGCTCCTCATCTCAATGCACCAAAACTACGTGTGAAATTTGCTTTTGATTTTCACACTAGTTTTTGAGCTAGCTCGTCCACAAAATTTGGTAACGCGCAGACTAACAGAATAACACACTAACAGACATTTTGATAAAACAGTTATTATCTCAAAAAATAAAAAAATTTCGAGGTTCTCTTATTAGAGCTTTTTGTAGATCGAAATGGCATGATTTCGCCCAATTTATTTTTATCAAAATAGTTTCAGCCGTTTTTGAGATATTTCGAAAAAAGAGGCAAAAAAACAATTTTTTTATGCACGATTACAATACTTGACCATACACTGACTGTATGGTAAAGTAAAAACACCCTATACTCATATTTCAAATGGAGACTGTAGGTAATATTTAAAAGACCATTTTCAATGGTAAATTCAGCACATTCAACAAATAATAATAAAGAAAAATAAATGAATTTCAAACTTTTCAAGATCTAAGAAATGAAAAATTAGCCTAAAAAATAATACAAAATCTATCAGATCAGAGGAAGAACCCCCTTGGGAAGAAGAGGCCCTCCAAAGGCGGTTTTATTAATAAAAATTTGACTAGTATTTAGTTAAGAATAGAAAGAAAAAACTGTTTAATTTATCATTAGCTCGGCTCTCTGCCTATATCTCTATACAGGTACATATGTTTCTTTTTTTATCATAGTCATCATTTAAAAGTACCTATTTAGAATAACGGGTTGTCGCTTTCCTCGGAAGATGTCACCCCTTGTCTTTCCATCATAGGCAACAGCCAGCCTCTTGGACCAAACTGAAATAAATAAATAATAAATATTCAATAACTTATTATTATATTTATTATAAAAATAATAAGTTTTTCTTAATGTATAACTACTGATGATAAGCTCACAGGATAACGAATATAAGAATTCTAAATAAACTATATTTGAAAATAAATTTATGTGTCTGTACTATATTTAATTACTATTGGTGTAGAATATTGAGGTATTTCGGAAAAACTTATTTAATTACAACTAAACGACGAAATATTAACATGAAATTACTTTTTGAAGTCGGTGCCAAACAAACTATACCTATATACTACTCAGAGCATTGTTTTTAAATAAATAAATAAATATAAGCGAGCGTACACGCCAAACGTACTGTTCCGTTGAGTGCAATTCATAAAATGTATCTGTTTGGCACCGACTTCAAAAAGTAATTTCATGTTAATATTTCGTCGTTTAGTTGTAACTAAATTACATAATTATTTTATACCTTTTAGTGCATTTTATTTTATTTTTAAATTATTATTATTTTATTTGTTACATTTAATTTTTTTGA
This sequence comes from Forficula auricularia, assembly GCA_024734495.1. NCBI lineage: Eukaryota > Metazoa > Arthropoda > Insecta > Dermaptera > Forficulidae > Forficula > Forficula auricularia. Next base: position 4,064,094 of record JALMQS010000089.1, read on the forward strand.
AGTCGGTTTTATTTTTTTTATAAAATTTTTTTATTTTTTCTCTTTTTAGTGATGTTATTAACAGTGACTTAATATAATACCTTACAGTCATCTCGTAAGAGAAACGTCGGTCGAATGAATCAGAAAATGATACAAATTTATTAAACCAATTATTTTACATTAATTAATGTATACATTGTATTTTTGCTTCGATTCCGGAGATTACTTCTCCACCATCGAGTGTCCTTATTCATCTTTAGTCCTTGTTTTTAATAAGAGGAAAAATCTAATTAGATAAAAAAACCTCTTTTCCGATAATTATTTCAATTCCATTATTCCCCAATCAAGTCGATTGGTACTATCTTCTCCCCAATCCTTTCCCAACCAACCCAGAAAATGATAATAAAATTCAATAAATAAATATAGAAATTCTCTCCAAACGTTTGCGGATTTTGAATGAATGTTTTAAGATTTTTTTTTATAAAAGATTTTATTTATTATAATTTCGATTATTTGGCCATAAGAATTGGAGATTTACGTTATTTCGTCATTGATTATATCTTCAGAACTTGACCAAATTAATATGGGTACTCACCCCTAAGGTAGCCTCTTCCCAATAAAAAAGAATTATTAAAATCGGTTCATAAACAAAGAAGTTATGCATGAACAAACATATCAAAAAAGGTCCAATACCAATGAAAAAAAAACGGGACCAATCGGAAGCTAGACTGAACCCAATGCAAAAAACCATCAAAATCGGCTCACAATTGGCGGAGATATGAGGTAACATAGACACAAAAAAAATTCAGTCGAATAGAGAACCCCCTCCTTTTTTGAAATCTGTTAAAAATTATTAATTCACCGAAACTTTTGGAAGTTTCACTTTTTCATTTATACATTTTTTTCTTTCAGCTACTAATCCACGATGTGAATAAATGTTAGTGAATATTTTAGAAATTGTCCTTTGGTTCTTGGTATGAGAGAGCGAGAGAGCCTAACTCTCTTTGTATCTGTCTGTCTTTGGTAGTTGGTAGTGGCAGTCGCAGTCGGCGGCAGAAGGAAATATTAACGAGAAAAAGAAAAGATTTATCGACTAGAATATTCGGATATATAACGGAGAGAAATGCATTTATTTGGTGTCGGTGTGTCGGAGGAATGTCGTCCGTCCAGGAGGACCGGAGGCAGCCAACCCAGTTGAGCTGACCAATCCCGACAGACAGACACAATCACCGGCTAATTTGGACCCCCTCTGGCCCCCCTTTCGGCTTCTGATTCTTTTCTCCGGGATATGAATTATCACCCTCTCTTTCCCTTTCTTTAGATCTTTCACTCATACTCGAAATGGAACCCTCCAGGTCACGAACCTCAACCTCTTTTAAGAAATCTCACTCATTCATAGATAATCCGAGTTTTTTTTTTACGAAACGCGATCTAGTTTGGATCAAAGATCAAAAATATAATATTGAAAAGATTTTATTTACCGAATATAGCTGAGAGTTGACGATTCAAGGGGAGAAATCAATGAGATTGTCCTCTTCTTGATGAAAATAAATATTTAATCAACTGGTGTGGTTACCACATTAGTTTCTCCCTTATTTGAAATTATTCAATTTGTATTTCCCCCAAGCATTTTGAGGAATCCGTTCTGTTTAATATGAATAAATGATATATGTATTTCAAATATTCTCATATTTTTTGGAGCAACTCTCGATATTTTAATAGTTAAGATGCCGCTATTTGAACCAAGCACCAATAAGTAAATTATGAAAATATTGTTATTTGAGTATAATAGTCGATTAGTTAAATTTAATAGTTGTGTATTTAAATGAAATAATAAGTAATTACGATAAGAAATGATATAAACTTGAATATTTTTTATTTGTATGTATTTCTGACTAGAAGATGAGTATATTCATTTGAGGTAGAATCTACAATATTCAATCAAATGAATTAAATAAATATTTTTTTAATTATTCATTTGATTGAATAATTAGATAAATATTTGAATTAATTTTATTATATTTGATTTAAGGTACAAGGTAATCTAATTTTAATATATACATAATATTTCTTATAATTTATGTTGATTAATGTCCATTATAATTAGTAGATTAAAAATTCAGATTATTGGACAAAGTTTCTTCTTCAATTTTTGTACAACGTTTCGTCTCTCTCGAGACTTTTTCAAGTACTCAATTGGTTAGAACAACATTGGTTGAAATAAAGATAAAAATAACTGAGACATAGTAGAATTTTTCTTTCTAGATTGATACCATAAAACAATTATATATAATATTGTTTTATGGTATCAATCTAGAAAAGAAAAATTCTACTATGTCTCAGTTATTTTTATCTTTATTTCAACCAATGTTGTTCTAGCCAATTGAGTACTTGAAAAAGTCTCGAGAGAGACGAAACGTTGTACAAAAATTGAAGAAGAACTTCAATAAAAAAAACTTTGTCCAATAAACTGAATTTTTAATCTATTTCTTATTATCTCATAGTGGGTTTTAAAATTAGAAAAAAAAACAATTAAAAATGTAAACAAAATTTTTGATAATTTTTTTTTAATATCTTAATTATTAAGATATCACTATTTGGAAAAAATCTAAGTCGTTTTATGATAACAACATATTCGTTTAAGATATAATAAGAGGTTTTACTAGAAGTAAAGAAGATATTCATTTGATATTAAGAGATATCTAATAGAATAAAATAGATCACTCAAGTATATAATATATTTGGATTAAATACCTAAAAATTTGGTCATATTTGGAATGATTTCGATATATTTTGATTATTAATAAAATATCTTTTGGAATAAATAAGAATTCATTAAAATGTTCCACTCTATCAATATATTTATTATAAAGAAATTGTTTTTCAGTACTATCGGTTCTTAAATTTTAGCTTCAAAATCTTGTGGTACTTTTTCAGCCTCTAGATAGCTTAAGTTTCAAATCCCAAAGCTCTGCGACTTACCATAGCTGAGATTTAAACGATTAAAATATTTATTTTGCGACAAACTTAATTTACACCCTTCTTCCTTTTTCACATTATATCTCTAATAACCTATATCATTACATGATATAGAGAATATATATGTGAAAGTAAAAAATATAGAGCTAAAATTTGAAGAGAGTTATTTAAAACATGAATTACTAACAAATTTTCATACAACATTAAAAAAAAAAACAAGCTATCTACCAATAAACAACTATTTTGTGATTTATTGAATTTTAAATACTAAAAAGTAGCCTTTAAGATCAAAATTTCAAGGTTTGAGCCCCAATAATTACGGAGAAAGTCTGATGAAACATATTTTAAAAATTCTTCCTTGTTTCACTTCTTTAAAATTGGAATATAATAATAAACAAAATAAAAACTAATCCTTTTTATTCTAAATTTCAAGTATGTAATATTGTCCACGGAGAGAGTCGGGTTAGCTCAGTCGGCTAACGCGCTGGCCTCGCTTCGGCATCGATCGATTATGACGATGTTGGCATGCGAAGGCCGGGGTTCAACTCTGGCTGGCAAACAAAAATTTCTACTCGACTAAAAACGGCTCCCTCACTAACCCTACTAACACTTTACTTATGTGCCGTCTAAAATGGGCTACTTCCCGGTCCCAGACATTAAATAAAATAAAAAAATATTGTCCAGTAGTTACAGATAGATATATCGGGATATCTTAAAATAAAGCAATATTTGTTTAATTTTTGAATTTTTCACACTTTTCTATCAATAATTTAAATAAAGTTAATCATAATTCTTATAAAATAAAATAATCTATGAGTACTATAACTGTACAATTTTGAGAATATGGTATTAGAGTAATTTCATAAGCAACTAATTTGACCTTTTTCTTTTTTCTAGTGTACCATACACATTTCCAGCCCTATGTCTTCACTATGGTAAGTATTTCTTCATTATTTCATAATATTCTGGTGGTGGTTTCCCGTTGCCTTCATTTGGCGGATTATACTTTTCTCAATTTCAACAGGTTGCCAATTATTAAGTTAAAAATTAGTCTTATATTAAATTCCGCAAATAAAATATCAATTAATTAATATTCAATTAAACTTCCTAATTAGTGAAAGTCCCGATTGGAGTGACATCTCTTCAAGTTTTATTTATAATTAATAATTGCATGTAATGGTGAATTCACTCCACCTGATAATTGGAGAAACAATTTCTGCTCTCCCATAAGAATAATAGATTTACTTCCACATTAACTAGCGATTCTGATTTTCGTCAATACTTTTTTAACATGCTTCACTATATAAGTATCTCAAATGATAATAAAAATTAAATCATCAATTTTCAGAGATTATTTAAGTTTACAACAACACTCTTTTCTGTTTTATGCTCTATTTAATATTACAAATATCTTAATTTTATGCGTAAAAATTTATTTCTCCAGCCCTCGGTTTCACTATCGAATATATTTTTTCATCATTTCAAAATATTCTTGTGGTGGTTTCCCGTTGCCTTTACCTGGCGGATCATGCTTTCGTCACTTTCAACAGGTTGTCAATTAAAAACTTTACAAAGGATTAAAATTAGTTAAATAATGAAAATATTTTATTAAATTCCGCAAATAAAATATTAATTAACTAACATCTAATTAAACTTCTTAATTAGCGAAAATCCCGATAGGGGTGACATCTCTTTGAGTTATATATAATTAATCAGTACATGTAATGGAACAGCGACTCCTGATGATAATCGATGAAACTATTTCTATCCTCCCATGAAGAGCAATACCTGGACTTCCTCTTAACTAGCGTCTCTGATTTGCTAAAAATTTATTGGCTATTGATTTAACATATAAATTAAAAATAAGAATGAATTGATACATTTTTTACAGAGCATGGAATTTAAGAAAAGCACTCTTTCATGTTTTAGGACCTATTTTAATTTTACAAATATCGTACTTTTATACCTAAATAAATTCAATCATAATATCACTAAAAAAAAAAATTATTGTAAAATAACTCAACGATTTTCGGATTGTAGTATTAACGAATTTTCCAAAAGAACTAGACTTAAAATGAGTTATAAAATCTTCTAATGCCCGGAACTCTAAGACAACCTCCCACCCCCTTAGAAACGAGCTTGACACACTCAGAAGTTCTGTCATTCTCTTATTCAAATTTTACAAAAAACACCACTTCAGGTAATTGAAATACAAAATACTTTTTTCGCTATGTATTTGAAATACCAAAACCTTCACAAAATTGAAATACTTATACCTACTTACAAAAAATATTTAAAAAATATATATTTTTTAAAATACATAAAATACAAAATACTTTTATTAAAGTAATAATAATATTCCCACCTTAACGTAAGTACCTGGAGGACCGATCTTTCTCGGTAATTTGTCGGTTTGAGATTTAATCAACACACTCTGTTTTATTTTTATTAAATCACCTGTTAATATTTAGTTTCATTAAAAAACCTATCAAAATATTTTTTTCTCAAAAGTGAGAGACCTGGTATTAAATCGAGTCTTCCATATCTTCAGCATTCGCTACTAATAATAATCGAAAGGTCAAAAATTCAATATAGCTTGTTTATTCCTCAAGTATTATAGATGAATATTTTTGTAGTTTTGTAACTCCGAGTTCTACATAATCCACTGGGACCAGAGAAGAAGGAGCGATCCGAGTCGTCAGGTTTTTCTAACGGGACGTCGAAGCCTTATACGCCTCTAATCAGATTCTTTGAATAGCAATTAGTACGGTCCTGCCTTAGCCTAGCTGTTCCCCCCATCAACCCGTAGCCGGGATTACAGGCTACGCACTCATCCGCACCCGGCCCTCGGTGATTTTTAATTAAGTCAACAACCTTATTGAAACGGATGACTGGTCTTGGCTCAAACTGGCTCAAATTTGTATGTAACACTTATTTGTAATGATCTATTTAGTGGAATATAAAGATTAAAGACGCCCACCAATTCATTATTAAAGTAGCTCTGATGATCCTGAATGCCTGAAATTTCCGGCATACTGGTGGGATTTGGGCTATAATTAAAGGAAAAACTCGAAGAAGCGAAGCTTTCCTGTATTCAGGACCTAAAAATGAAGGGGCTAGAGACTAATTATGATAACCAATTAACATATAGTAGAAAATAAATCCCAAGGTCAGAATCTGAAATTTGGCATACTAGCAAAGCTTGCTTACAGCACATAAAGGAGGACATTGAAAAACCGAAACATTCCTTTTCTTAGGGTATGTCCAAAATGAAAGAGTGAAATTTATCGAAGAACCGACCGGGTTTTCTAACAGATGATTTCATGAGAAATATTTTATTAATTATTAATATAAATGTTTAAATTGATCAGTATCCAGATAAATTAAAGTGATTAAACTTTTCAAAAATTAATGCTATATGACCAAAAACATAAATGTCAAAAAGACCGGGTATTCGGTGCCAGCAGACTTTCGCCGGCATGGCAGTAGTTTGAGATCTGAACGGGTACCAAGTTCCATAGCAGTTGCTTAAATCAGCAGCTATAGGGATGAACAACAATCTTCAATTGATTTAAAAAGAGAGCTTGGTACGTTCTTTGATATTCAATTTATAACCAGTATATCCAATCCAAATTGCTTGTAGTATAAAATTGAACAACTAGTCAAACAACACTTTAAACAAATGTTTCCTACATTTGATTCAATCGCGAATCAAATGTAGGTATTTTTGTCAAAAATTGAGTGAAAATAATATCTGAACTTATATTTCCTAACTTGAATAATGATGTTAAATAAATTTTTATAGGTTTTTCACATTAATATATCAAAGAGTCAATTCATATTAACGAGAATTGTTTTGACCGCGTTTTTGAAAAAGATATCTATATCGCGAGATTACTGCGGATTAGCTATTAGTCGCGGAGTAGTTCGCCCGGACCGAGAAAAGATCGTGATCCATTTAGCTACAATCTAGCTCGGATGGATCACCAAATGAATTTGAAATCTAAGATGTTATATAATCAATCTCCCAGCCCAGAGCGCTCCGATCTATTAGCATGTATGTTAGATGCTTGTCATTATGCCATACATGCTAATAGATCGGGCGCTCTGGTTAGAGATTGAGTATATAACATCTTAGATTTCAAATTCATTTGGTGATCCATCCAAGTGTCATGAGGGCTATACGCAAAACGTTGGATTGTAGCTAAATGGATCACATCTTTTTCATTCTCTCTTGGTCCAGTCTTTAAGAATCCGCAGACTCCAATAGCTTCATCCGCAGTATATATCTTTTTCAAAAAAACGCTGTCAAAACAATTCTCGTAAATGTATCAATTATTCTTTGATATATTAATGTGAAAATTTATAAAAATTTATTTAACACTTTAAACGTATGTTAGTGAGTATTATATTATAACTTGCCAAGTTATAAATTTAATATCAAAGAACGTATCAAATTTTCTTTTTAAATCAATTGAAGAACATTGTACATCCCTATAGCTATGATTTATCGAACTGCTATGGAACTTGGTACCCGTTTAGATCTCAACTCTTTTGTCGGCGAAGCCGTTTGTACCGAACTTGGCCCCTTTTTTCACATTTATGTTTTTGGTCAGATACATTTTTATGACACAACCACCTGTGAATAATTATTTGAATTAACAAAATACCTATTAAATTAAACATAGCCGAAGATGAGACCGTGACAGATAATACATTTATTGCAGTTTTTAATTCTGAACATCTTTTCTATTTACACTTTTGCTCTAAAATCAATAGGATAAAATCTATCGGCCAAAGAAAATTTTACCATTGTATTTCAAGTATATAGTAAAAAAAATAAAATAAAAAAAAGACCTCCGTTATAAATAGATGCTGCGTTTATCAAGATACAACTCAATTTGTTGATTATTATTAATATATTTAAATTCTGCTGTGTGTTAATTTAATTTGTTCTCTTATCTGATCAATCACTACTGTATTTATTTTCCAATTAAAATTCCAGTAAAATTATATATTTAAAAAAGTTAGAGAGAGAGAGAGACCCTCCCTGTATATACCATATAGTCATTGATGCCGCCCGCCTGTGACTTGGAGAAGTTCTAGCCAGTCATTGCCAGGTGTTAATTTTTGGGTGGCGTCTTTATAACCAGATTCGATGTTGTAGTAGTAGTAGTAGTAGTTGGGCCTCTCTCCAGAATGAGTGTGTGGGTGTCAAGAGAATGGCTGTGACAATGCACTGGCATTCGGGGAAGGGGCGGCGACCCACAAGATTAACAAATTAACACAAAAATTTGCAATTGAAAAGATTTTCTATTAGAAAACGCAAAGTGTCATGTGTTTTTAACCTAATTACTTTAAGGGAACATGACCCACCGAGCTATTTTTCTAGGGTTCCGTTTAAAAATAAAACAGCACCCTATTAGTGTCAATACAATGTCTTTCTAATAAGAAATTAAGTAAAATTACGAGCTAGGTTTCACATACCAGGTGTACAAGTATGAAATGGGGATTTTTTTCTAAATAATCTGACGTGTTCTGATGTGGCCATCCACTTGACTTTACCATACAACCTGGCCCCTAATTTATTTATAATCATCTAGTGGGTGAGGGAGTTAGTTTTTGCATTTTTATACTTCTGGTGTCCCACTGATTATGTATTCAAAATTTGGTTGAGTTTGGTAAATGGCCAAGATTTTCATTTTTTGATCCTACACTACTTCTGGGAGTCCACTGATTATGTATACAAAATTTGTTTGAGTTTGCTCAAACGACTCTAGATTCTTAATTTTAACCCCCCCCCCCCCCCCCAACCCCTGCAACTTATTGGGCAAAATCAGGATTTATAGTTCATTTGTACAAAATATTTCTTATTAATTTACCAATTATATATTTTTATAATTTCGTTACGAATTATTTATTGTTGTTATCCACAATTTTTATTTGCGGAATTTAATCAAATGTTTTTTTATTAATTAACTAATCATCTGTTTTTTTCAATTTTAATTGACAGAATTATTGGGAAAAATTAACGTTAACGGGAAGTAAATATAGCATTCTAGGATTTTGTTTCCCGATAACTATTTGTGGGGAGTGAATGAATTCGCTATTACTTGACATATAATTATTTATAATTCTATATATCTCGAAGAGATGTCACGTCTATTCTGATTAAACAATTAATATCTCGAATACTATTATTAACATCTCTTTTCTTGGGGAGGGGGGTTTAGAAATTTAATCTACTTCTATCGGCAATTTAGAATTCTTGTAATGAATATATATTTATCTATATATGGTATAAGTTTTTCCGGATAAAGCAAATGACATTCATAATTTTTTTCAACTGAAAATACTACGATTGATAGTAATAAAAATGTATAGGTTCCATCACATAGTCAATTTTTACTATATATTAATTTTTCTAGTGGTGTTAGACTAGGTAACTTGTTAAAACAAGTCTTCTGTTTTATCCCTCATTGAATGGGACTTATGAACAAATACGTTCTTTATTGCTCTATATTCGTCGGCCATTCGTGATGCCCTTTGGCTGGTTGCGTGAGTGGATCGGTTTGAGGATGCTCTGCTTGCCCTACTGTGGCCCCCGAGCGGCCCGCCATTAGGATCACATGTTGGGGGCTGGCGAATTTATCGAAATATGAACGAATACGATCGGCTGGCTAAATGGGCATCTATGTTCCCGAGGCCAATAAAAAAAAAAAAAAAAAAAAAGATATAATATATATTTTATTTGTTCTAATTGAAAAGTGCAGATATATTTTATAAATTGTATTATATTAAACTGTTTGTGGCTTTAAAAAGATTAAATTTAAATTTGTAGAAAAATTCAGTTTTCTTACTAGAAGAGAACTTGGAATAAAACAAAAAGGGGATCAGTGAACATATCCTCCTGGGACTAAAACTTCACATTTTATGAATAGGCACCGCTTACTTGACCCCCAGGAGTATATGTTTCAAATTTCAAATGGATCAGTTGAGTCGTTTGACCTGGAGATCAGTGAACATAGAGATATAGAATCCCAAAACTATTATATTGATCACTTAGAAAAACTGATACAGTAGAATTTGATCAGTATATATTTTCCAGCAGATGATATTCTTAAATATAGGGAAAGTGCCCGAAATTAAAAATTTGCTAATAAAAAATATTTTCAAAGACTTTAGGGATTTGAATAATAGTTGCCGAAATCGGACCCGTTGAAAAAATAGTCAACACTAAACAAATTATTAGAAAAAAGTATTAAATCAGAAAAAAACATAATCTCTATAGTTTCAAGTATAATAGGTATAACAATTAAATTATTTAAAAAAAATATATACAGATTGTATTTAAAATAGATACAGAAAATGTTGTTACGACAACATTTTGATTTTTGGTTGCAACCCTTCTTGACCAGAGAAAGGTTGACGATTTGTAGATTTATCTCGAAGAATGTTCCTCGCAGAACGGTCTTGGTAACGTGCCCAAGCGATTTGACCTGTTTCAGTCTTGATGCTGATTTGATGGTAATTGAAGGAGGAGAGATGTATTTAAAAGAAGAGAGTATTATTTAATATTGGTTTTTTATTAGTTAATTATAAGTATACATTTCTCTTCGCTGATGGCTTAGAGAACTTCAAATTTGTGTCTCTCAACTGATTCGCATGTTCCAACACCCAACTCCAATTGACAACTGACCACTGCCCTCAAGCAACTTCAACTGAGAACTGCCAGTCCAATTTTGACTCAAGCCTGCTCGCTTGTCGTGTGGAAATTTCCCAAAAACTTCTTATTGGCTAAATTCGTAATTAGCAGGGCGTTTTTAAAATATTGAGCCCGCCTATTTTTAGAATTTAGTCTCTCGGAAAGTTCCCACGCAAAAATGAAAAACCCAATGAATTTACAATCGACAATTAAAAGCCATTTGACAGGTTTCATTTATTAACCCAAATATTATATAAATAATAGTCCAGATTAATTTACAGCAACGTTAACGTAATGCTGCCTACAGGGGCCGCTGATGCCGTCGGTATATTTGTGTTTTGAATATATATTATATTATTATTCCTCCTCCCCGCCCCTCACCACTCAAAAATTAAATATTCAATTCGCTTTTCTTTGCGCAAAGAAGAAGAAATTGATCACATCTTATTTGATTTATATTTTATATATATTATTTGTTTATTTTTTAATAATTTGCCACTTTTTTATAATTTTTTAAAAATCTAAATTTTGTTATTCTTATTTTTGGATTTTTACAAAATTACTTACTTAAGACACGCATGCCCGAGTTTCTTATGGCAATACTGGAGGGAGCAACATGTCATACAAACAACATCTGATCTCTTTTAAATATTTGGAGCCTTATATCGATTATTGATCCCAAATTTAAAAAAAGTAAAAATGATATAATATAATTCTCCTCCTCACACGATTCCACTTATTTAAATAAATCTATTCCACACAAAAAATATCACAATGCTGTAGATTATAGAAAAAAAAACTTCCAGATTAATATCTAGAGCCTCATTTCGGTAGCTGTGTCAGGACGAACATGAGGCGAAACTTTTAAGAGACTATGTATTTTCGGGAGTTTACAGGTACATTGGAGTGTGGTTTTTTAAAAGGAATAAGATTTTTGGACTGAGACGCAGCCCGCCAGGGCACCAGCTTGGAGGGCCGAGCTTCGAGGGCGAGCTTTCGGCACGCACAAAAAGCTCGTATATAATATAAACTTATTTGAGGTCCAGGAAGTAGAATTGTAAATTCCTCTTTCCTATTGTCAAGAAAGCACTTTCTAGCATCAAAAGGGAAGCCGTCGTCTATAAATATTACCCTTAAAATAATAATATTTATATCAAGGAAAAAATACTCGCCGGGCACAACAATGTAATACAGAATTAAATCGCTCGTATGTACCGTAATTACATTATTTTTGAGTGTCTTTTCATCAAGAAAATGCTTAAAGTGTCTATACTTGGTGTTCCATCTCTTATTCTCCAGATTACAGCAGTACTTATTTTTCTCTTTCTCTTTTTTTATTTCTTAATTCTCACCCTACATATTTCATTTATTTTTATCAAATCTTTTTCGATTATATTGGTTTAATATTAATCCATTCAAGTAGAAGTATATAATGCTTTAGCATATGGATATAACAGGGAACGTCTTTTTTTAGAATTTAGAATAAAAGTAAAATGGAATCCTATTAGTATCTTGCCTGTCTTTTTTTCAAACCATTCTAGTTTGTAAACTAAATGAGATACAAACTTGTTATGATCCACTCACTTATTTTATTTATCTAATTTGATCTACCTGTTAAAAATTGGTTTAATTAATGAAAAAAATCATCTATCAAAATGAGTTTTTTTAAGTTGATACCTTCTTAGATCGTTTCTTTGCTCTTGAAATCGATCAAACCCTTTTCGAGATAGCCGTCTGAACTTATAATACAATTTTTGCACGTCTTTATCTATTTATAACTTTTTAGGAGATAGGTCTTGGTTCTAGGTATATAATAATAAAAATTGAGTAAAATTGCGAGGTAGGTTTCACAAAAAAATAAAATAAAACAAAAATGAGTTTTGAATTCGATATATTTCGGGTTGTCCGTCCATCTACAAGGAGTCAGAGAAAACTGGATATAAATTGGAAAATTTTTTACAAATAATAATTTTTTTTGAATAGTATGGTGAGGGAAAAGTAGGGGGAGGAGAAAACGTACTGTTATTATATTCAGTTTTCTCTGACTCTGAAGATGGGCTGACAACCCGAAATATATCGAATTCAAAACTCATTTTTAACCGACTTCAAAAAAGGAGGAGGTTCTCAATTCGACTGAATTTTTTTTTGTGTCTATGTTACCTCATATCTCCGCCAATTGTGAACCGATTTTGATGATTTTTTTGCATTAGGTTTAGTCTATCTTCCGATTGGTCCCGTTTTTTTTCATTGGTATTGGACCATTTTTGATATGTTTGTTCATTAACCAATTGTTTATTAACCAATTTTAATGATTCTTTTTTTATTGAAAAAGGGTACCTTAGGGGTGGCACCATATTAATTTGGTCAAGTTCTGAACATATAATCAATGACGAAATAACGTAAAGCTCCAATTCTTATGACCAAATAATCGAAATTATAATAAATAAAATCTTCAAACATTCATTTAAAACCCGCAAACGTTTCGAGAGAATTTCTATATTTATGAATTGAATTTTATTATCATTTTCTGATTCATTCTCCCGACGCTTTCTCTTACGAGATGCATACAAAGTATTATATTAAGTCACTATTAATAACATCACTAAAAAGAGAAAATAAAAATAATTTTTATAAAAAAATAAAATAAAACCGACTTCAAAAAAATTAAATGCAACAAATAAAATAATAATAACTTAAAAATAAAATAAAATACAATAACAGGTATAAAATAATTATCTAATTTAGTTACAACAAAGGACGAAATATTAACATGAAATTACTTTTTGAAGTCGGTGTCAAACATACATTTTATGAATCGCACTTGACGGATCTTATACTTAGTACGTTTTGCGGGTACGCTCGCTTATAGTTATAGTTTGTTTGGCACCGACTTCAAAAAGTAATTTCATGTTAATATTTCGTCGTTTAGTTGTAACTAAATTAGATAATTATTTTACACCTTTTAGTGGATTTTATTTTATTTTTAAGTTATTATTATTTTATTTGTTGCATTTTTTTTGAAGTCGGTTTTATTTTTTTTTTATAAAAATTATTTTTGATTTATTTTTTTTTTGTGAAACCTACTTCGCAATTTTACTCAATTTTTATTATTATGTTTATCTATTTATTTATTTATTATTATTAGACGGACTGATGTCTTATTACAGTATATACAAAAAAATAATAATAATAAAAATATAAATCCAAGTACAAAAATAATAAGAAAAATATAAATAATAAGTATAAAAAAAAAAAAAAAATATTACAAATATCTAGTAGGTATTTTAAAATAAAAGTTATATTTATAAGAAATTATATAAAATTAAGATAAATTATTTAGTTTACTATCAAGCACCTGTGATGGCGTTTTTATTAGCTTGATTTTGTGAAGCACAATACCATTAACGTTTGGGGTCTTTACCTTTCAATGGGGTGTATTGTTTTTTTTAAGCGTAACATGATTAGGGGTTTACACTGTAATAGCGTCGGGGTGAGCCTCGAATTCAAATTATGCTCTGTTGGGAGGTGTTTTATCGAAAAGCTTGCTGATTTTTTTTTTTTTAATGCAATCGAATGCAAGAAGGGGTGCACCAGTAAAGATGTAGCCCCTATGGATCTCGAAAGACCCTTGCATTACCGAAGAGAAGGGAAAGTTGATTATGTGAGAGGGTGTAGACGTAGGTGTCTATGCACCCTGGTTTTGAAGGTTTGAAGATCATAGGTGCTGGGAAAGATAGAGGCTGGGAGAGAGTTCCAGTTCCTTGAAGTCATGGGGATATATGTATTCGCGAATGAAGTGGTCCGGCACTTTTCCAATTTGACCGCGAAAGAGTGTTGGGAGTCGGCAAAACGTGTGCTGCGTGCAAAGCATGCTTTGGGGGAATTATTGATTTTATCTCATCAGAGCACCTGCCGTGATAGTATCTATAGAAAAGGAAAGTGCAGAGACATCTCATCGATGAGCCAGCGAGTCGAGGGAGTCGGTGAGGGTAGAATCGTCAATTAGCCTGACGGCTCGTTTCTGAATTGCATCAAGGGTAGCAAGAGAATATTTTGAGGCTCCTCTCCACAGATGAGAGCCGTATTCGAGACAGGGGCGGATTTGGGCTCTTGTAGATGGTGAGAAGTTGTGGGGGTTTGTAAAATCGCTTGGAACTGAATAAGAAGCCAATCTTCCTTGCTGCAGATTTCGCCACAGAGGAGATGTGTTCATTCCAAGACAGGTCAGATGCGACAGAGACGCCCAACATGGATAGGCTGTCACACATTTTCAGGGTATTTTCTATTTGGTGGTAAATATGTCGATATTGTATCGGTCCAATAGATTTTAGGATCTAATAGTATTAAAATTAAAAGTGAAAGATTTCAATTTGCCGATGGTAATAGATTCAAATTTACTAGAAAATCATAAGTTAGTGTCATCTATTAAATCAATGGAATGGAATATTTGTAATTATATGTCAGAGGGGTTGTTTTTCACCCCCTCGGGAATCGAACCCGAGTGCCAGTAATAGAAATCTGGGCCATCTGACTCACCTGCGGGATGCGAACCTCTCTGACATATGTACACGCGTAAAATATTTTACTCAAAGATTGTTATCTTAATTTGTAAAATTTCGCGATATAGTGATTCTAAATTTAAACATATAGCCATGCCATAACCAAGATAACAAACTTTGCGTAAAATATTTTACGCGTTTACATATGTCAGAGAGGTTCGCATCCCGCAGGTGAGCCAGATGGCCCGGATTACTGTTACTGGCACTCGGGTTCGATTCCCGAGGGTGTGATAAACAACCCCTCTGACATATAATTAAAAATATTCCATTCCATCGGATTTAATAGATGACATTATCAAAGAGAAACAAAGAGGTTGTCCTCTGCTTGATGCAAATAAACATACACACATACCTATATTTGAAACAAATAAATAATATATATACAGATATATCATCTCGATATATATATGTGTGTATGTTTATTTGCATCAAGCAGAGGACAACCTCTTTGTTTCACTTTGTGAATCAATAACTCTGCTACTCTCGGCAAAACAAAAACTTTTCAATTAGATGACATTATCTTCTGATTTTCTGGAAAATTATAAGTATCTATACTAGAATAGGAATGTTTATGATAAATGCACAAGGAGTGTTTAAATCACGCCAGATTCTGTTTTCCTTCGATTTCAATTGTTGGGCAATTCAGGGAGTAGTGTCATAAACAACATGCCCACCCTAGATAAACCGCCGTGCCAGTCGGCCGCTTCTGTGCCTATATTTCAGCTCATAATTCACAATTCTGGCTGTCCCTGCCGCCTTTCTTCGTGTTGAATTATGCCTGTTCATTAATAGTGCTAGTGTAATCTGCCCAAAGGGACAAACAAACGGCTTGTGAAAGAGACAGCGGAACCCCACCGTGACCTTTATTAGCGAATTTATTAGGTTTGTTTAAAAAGACACATTACGAAATATTGAGAAACAGTTGCGCTTGCTTGCTTTCAATACACGCGTAGGAGGATTTTAAAAAGAAACACTTACCGCACGTATTAAATCAAAGATTCCTTCTAAGGCACACTCATTTCTATTAGAAAATGCATTTAGAACGATTTATCTCAGACAAAAACAAACTTTAGCAAAATAATAATCATGGAATAATTTAATTAATATCTAGAAACGAGCTTTTCGCGCGTGCCCTCGAAGCTCGGCCCTCCGGACTGGTGCCCTGGCGGGCAGCGTCTCGGTCAAAAATTTTTATTCCTCTTAAAAAACCACACTCCAAATGTATACCCGTAAACTACCGAAAATACATCGTCTCTTAAAAGTTTCGCTTCTTTAATTTTTGAGTGGCGGGGGGGGGGGGGAGGAATAATTATGAATATATTTAAATTTAAATTTCATTTTTCCTTTTCAAAACAAAAACAATGAAATGATTTATGAACTGCAAAAAATTCGCAGGCTGAATCATGGAAATTATTCAAATTTACGCGGTTCAATTAATTTAATTAATTACAAAAAATATATTTAATGTTTCTTAATTTAAAATGAATTGGAGTCTTTCATTTCAAAATTACAATTACAATTATATTTCAAATTTGCCTGGTTAATGAAAATCGATTGGAGCCATCAGTTTGACAATTATATTTCAAATTTGCCTCGTTAATTAATATATATTTAATGTTTCTTAATTTAAAATCTATTGGTGTTTTTTCATTTTCATTTGAGTTCAAATGAATACAATATTATCTAGACACAAAGTCTAAATCAAAAATATATAGTTTTAGTAAAATAAAACAAGATATAAATATTAATGTGACATTGGTTTAGTGGTTAGAGCCAATGCCCATAGTTCAAGAGTTCGTCGGTTTCGATTCTAGGCAAGAGGGTAATTTTTTTAGAGAAATTTCTCTAAACGTTGTTACAAATTAATCTAGACAAATCTTATAACTAGAAATAGTCCAGGCAAATTACGTGAAAAAATGGTATAATAATTCCCGGTAAAGATTTTATTTCTAAAATACCTTTATTGGTGCTCCAATATTTCTACCCGAAGTTTTTCCTCAAATCTCTGTTATGGAAATTTTTCTACGCCCATTAAAATGAGAAAATTTCGGAGTTTTTTCTGTATTTCTTGAATAACTCTAAAACTGCTAATCAAATCAAAAATATATCTATTAGATAAATAAAATCTCTTTAAATTACGCGTAAAATGATATTACTTTCATCTATTTAGGTTCAATAGAACCAGTACTAGCGCTTGTTAAAAAACAGCTCCAGAATCACTTTTGAATATCCCTAAAACTCGTATTTTTTTCGATTTTTACCCATTTTGACCACGAAGGAGCACATTTTCGACAAAGACGACTCTATACATTTTTAAACCAGATTAAATTTCATACAATTTAAATAAATTTTCATTCTAATTGGATAAAGGTAACATGAGGTGGAAGTTTTAAAAAAATGCAATTTTTTACAAAAAATCGCAATTTTTCCTTTATAAAATGAAAACCACTCATTCTAGAAACTTGATTCCTATCTCATTGTCTCGGAAATTTTGTTGACTTGAACGTTTACTTGGACCACTTTTTTGATAAAATTCTGAGATTTATAGATATCTAGCATTTTCCATGACGCTTTTGAGGATACGGATCATATCCTGTCCTGAAAATGTAGGATATCTATAAATCTAAGATTCTTATCAAAAAAGTAGTTCAAGTAAACGTTCAAATAAATAAAATTTCTTAGATAATGAGATAGAAATCAAATTTCTAGTATGAGTGGTTTTCATTTTATGAAGGACAAATTGCGATTTTTAAGAAAAAAATGGAATTTTTTCAAATCTTCAACCTCATGTTACCATTATTCAATTAAGATGAAACTTTATTTAAATTGTAGCAAGTTTAATCTAGTTTAAAAAATGTATAGAGTTTTCTTTGTTAAAAACGTGCTCCTTCATGGTCAAAATGAGGAAAAATCGAAAAAAGTACGAGTTTTAGGGATTTTCAAAAGTGATTCCGGGAGCACTAGTACCGGTTCTATTGAACCTAAATAAATAAAATTAATATAATTTTACGGGTAATTTAAAGAGCTTTAATTTACCAAATAGATATCTTTTTGATTTGATAAGCTGTTTTAGAGTTATTCAAGAAAAACTGAAAAAAACTCGGAAATTTTCTGATTCTGAGGAGCGTACAAAAATTTCCACAACACAGATTTGGGAGAAAACTTAGAGTAGTAATGTTGGAGTACCAATAAAGGTATTCAAGCAATAAAATCTTTACCGGGAATTATTTCCTGTTAAAATCGTAATTTTCCTGGACTAAAAAAGAATAATTTGGATTGAAAAAATTGCAGAAGACGTTTTTTTCGTGAACCAATTTTGATATTTGTTATATTGTTAGAGAAGTTTTTTTTTTTATATTATTTATTGGCATCGGGCACAAACCCATTTTTCCAGCCAATATATTCACATTAACTCTACAAAAAACAAAACATAAAATTAAAAGAAAAAGAAAGAAAAGAAAGAAAATAAAATAAATAAAAAAAATAGGGAAGTTTAATCAATTAAATTTTCATTTGCGCATTTAATAAAATATTTTTTATTTAATTAATAAACTATAATTATATAGTGAAAGCAAAGATTTAAGTATCTTTTTGAGTGTCTGTTTTTGAAAAAAGATGGAAATTATTTCAAAAATCAACCCAGACCTATAATATTAATAAATGAATTTAACTTTAAAGGACATCATAGATATTAGAGAAATATTTTTACATTGCATATCAGAAGTTCGTCCCCTTAGGAATCGAACCAAGCGCTAATTCAGCTTGACCGGGCCAGTAGCTTAAGGGTTTGGCTACTGGCCCGGCAAGCTTAGTTAGCGCTTGGGTTCGATTCCTAAGGGGACGAACCTCTCTGATATGCAATGTAAAAATATTTCTCTAATATCTATGATGTCCTTAAAAGTTAAATTCATTTATTATAATTATATATTTTTACGATTTTTATTTGCAGCTTATTGGGGAAAATTAGGATTTCTAGTACATTTGCATAATTTAATAAAATATTTCTTATTAATTTACCAATTATATATATTCCTATGATTTCTCTATATTGATGAGTTATTAAATTTTTACAATTTCTGTTTTTTTTTTTTTTTTTAAATTTTATTAAACCATTTATTTTACATGAATTAATGTAAACATTGTTTTTGAGCTTCGACTCCGTAGATTATTCTCCACCATCGAGTGTCCTTGATCATCTTTTAGTCCTTGTTTTTAATAAGAGGAAAAAACTAATTAGATAAAAAAACCTCTTTTCCGATAATTATTTCAATTCCATTATTCTTCAATCTTCCAATTTTTTATGATTTCTTAATTGTTGTTATCCACAATTTTTATTTGAGGAATTTAATCAAATGTTTTTTTTATTAATTAACTAATTATCTGTTTTTTCAATTTTAATTGGCAAATTATTGGAAAAAATTAACGTTAACGGGGAAGTAAATATAGTATTCTAGGATTTTGTTTCCTCGATAACTATTTGTGGGGAGGGGTGAATTCGCTATTACTTGACATATAATTATTTCAATTCTATATATCTCGAAGAGATGTCACATCTATCCTGATTAAACAATTAATATCTCGAATACTATTATTAATATCTCTTTTTCTTGGGTTTTTTTTTAGAAATTTTATCTAATTCTATCGGCAATTTGAATTCTTGTAATGAATATATATTTATCTATATATAGGTACAAGTTTTTTCCGGATAAAGCAAATGACACTCATAATTTTTTCAACCAAAAGTACTACCGATTAATATAATATATATTTTATTTGTTCTAATTTAAAAGTGCAGATATATTTTATAAATTGTATTATATTAAACTGTTTGTGGGTTTAAAAAGATTAAATTTAAAAATTCAGTTTTCTTATTAGAAGAGAACTTGGAATAAAACAAAAAAGGGGTCAGTGAACATATCCTCCTGGGACTAAAAGTTCACATTTTATGAATAACACCTCTTACTTGACCCCAGGAGTATAATATGTTTCAAATTTCAATCAGGATTTGTAGTATATTTGTACAAAATATTTCTTATTAATTTACCAATTATATATATTTTTACGATAAATAAATTATAAATTTTATTAAATCAATTATTTTACATGAATTTATGCATACATTGTTTTTGAGCTTCGACTCCGGAGATTACTTCTCCACCATCGACTGTCCTTGATCATCTTTTTAGTCCTTGTTTTTAATAAGAGGAAAAAACTGATTAAATAAAAAAACCTCTTTTCCGATAATTATTCCAATTCCATATTTTTATCCTCAGTCGATCATATTTTTACGATTATTAAACCAATTATTTTACATGAATTTATGCATACATTGTTTTGGGCTTCGATTCCGGAGATTACTTCTCCACCATCGAGTGTCCTTTATCATCTTTAGTCCTTGTTTTTAATCAGAGGAAAAAACTAATTAAAGAAAAACCTCTTTTTCCGATAATTATTCCAATACCATATTGGATTCCTTCATTCCCTCTCTCCACCATATTTTTACGATTTCTTTACGAATTATTTATTGTTGTAATCCACAATTATTATTTGCAGAATTTTAATCAAATGTTTTTTTATTAATTAACTAATTATCTGTTTTTTCAATTTTAATTGGCAAATTATTGGGAAAAATTAACGTTAACGGGGAAGTAAATATAGTATTCTAGGATTTTATTTCCCCGATAACTATTTGTGGGGAGGGGTGAATTCGCTATTACTTGACATATAATTATATATATATCTCGAAGAGATGTCACGTCTATTCTGATTAAACAATTAATATCTCGAATACTATTATTAATATCTACTTCTATCGGTAATTTGAACTCTTATATAAGAATATATTTATTCATATATACATAGAGTAGGGTGCTCCTTATTTTGTAAATTTTCGAATATTTACGCGGACAGGGGTTCATATGGTTCTAAATAAATTTTAAAAAATATCCCCCAAGTTTCAAGTCTCTATCTAAATAACAGATATACCTAGCAGTATTTTATCTAGATGTAGCTCCAAAATTGTAATAGTTAAAAATCTGTAAAAATTCTGAAGGATCGCTGCTATTATAATGATAAAGTTTACAGAGTTTCACATTTTTTGTACCATTTCTTTGGCCGGAATAAAAAATTGATCGTTCATTGCCAAAAACCCCATGTTATTTAGATGAGAAACTTAATCGTTGTGTAGCACTAGGTTAAAATTGAAATAGCAACTTGAAACTTGGGGGATATTTTTTTTTATTTATTTAGAACCATATGAGCCCCTGTCCGCGTAAATATTCGAAAATATCTAAAATAAGGACCATCCTAACATACAGGTATAAGTTTTTTTCGCATTAAGCAAATGACACTCTCATCATAAATATTATTACAATTCTCAAATCATTTGTTGAGATTTAAAAAACAAAAAATTAAAATTAAAAAAAAAGTACCTAATCCCATAAAAAAAATTTCTGATCACTTTTTGGAAGGGGTTTGTTCCAAAAAAGACAAAAGTATGCTCTTCTGCTACGGGTTTCACACTTTCTGAATTCGAATAAATAAAAAGAGCGTACCTATACCAGCAATATATATAAATTAATTAAAAATTACTTGGCTTTTTTATTAAAGATTTATATGTTCATAATAAAGCTCAAAAAATAGCGAGATATCTTATCTTATTAAAATATATTAAACGAGCAATTCTTGTATATATATATATATAATCGATTTCTCGAAAACGGCTCTAACGATTTCGATGAAATTCACGGGTTAGGAGGATTTTGTGTTGGACATTCGATCTGTCAGGCTAAGTTGTTTTTGATGGGTTTTTTGTTAATTGAATTAATTATTCACTGGTGGTTGTCTCGATATAAATATATAATAACATTTTTATTCAATATCCTTTTAATAATTAATTGGGTTTTAAATCCCACTAATAAATCATTACAAATATTTTTATACTAGGTGTGCTGGTTAATAATGTGGAAAACACAAATTTTTTCAGAACTGGCAAAAGTGGTTTATTCAAAGTATTCACCATCGGATTCTACACATTTTGACCAACGATCCGGCAAATTGTGTATCCTCCCAGTAGAATTTCTCCCCTTTCGAGGCGAGCCAAGATTCGAGCCATTTTGCCACTTCTTCGTAATTAGCGAAGTGCTGGTCAGCCAATCCGTGTGCCATTGATCTAAAGAGGTGGTAATCCGATGGAGCGAGGTCTAGAGAGTAGGGCGGGTGGGGTAGGGCCTCCCATTCGAGCGCTTTGATGGTTTCTTTCTTCGATTTGGCGGTGTGCGACGAAGCGTTGTCGTGGAGCAAAATGACACGTCTTGGAGCCCATTGCGGCCGTTTTTCGATCAATGCATAATTCAAATTGATCAATTGTTGTCTGTAGCGCATTCCTTACGATTGGCGCGGATCTTCTGCCTGCAAGTCCTCCAGGTCAGCATCCTCAAACTTTTTCGGCTGTCCAGGCCGCTCCTTGTCGTTCACATCAAAATCACCACTTCGAAACCGTTCAAACCAACGTTCGCAGATTTTTTCAGATGTAGCATGGTCCCCATAAACTCCCCCGAGAATACGAGCCGTTTCCGCAGCCGATTTCTTCATTAAAAAATACTGCAACATCACCTCCCGCAAATGCTCTTTTTCGGCACAAAATCCGCCATGTTTACAAGCCAATATCTCATACATAAATGAACCGAATGTTGACATGTTATATGCCGTTTGAAAGGTGATTACCAACACTATAAAACCAAAAAAATATTTGGATGAGTTTGGTGGAAAAATACCGAAATGCCATCTGTTAGAAAAAAGGGACATTATTAACCGGCACACCTAGTATATTAAAATTAGCCAATTTAATTAATTATTTATTACATAGCTGGTTCAAAAATTTGTCATTTAAATAAAAAAAATAATAATTAGTGGTATTGAAGATTGAGAGGTAGAATTTAATGCTGAATTGATAGAAAGGCTGCCCAAAGATAAAGAAAACTACTAATTCCGATAACATTGAATTGAATCGGTATTGAATTAATTAATAAAATAAAGGGTGTGTAGTTTCACAATGAATGAAATAAAACTCAAAGAGGTTTATACAAACTCAATATATTTCGGATTATTAGTCCATCATCAGTTTTTTAACCTGTAAACTCCTGATGATGGACTAATAATCCGAAATATATTGAGTTTTATTTCATTCATTGTGAAACTACACACCTTTACTTTATTAATTAATATCATGTTTCACCTAAAACCTACACCACTTTCTCTAAGTAAAAATGGTATTGAATTTTTGACCTTTCCATTATTATAGGTACCTAACAATACATTACTGAAGACATGGAAGAATCGATTTAATACCAGGTTTGGGGAAAAAATTTTTGATAAGTTTTTTAATGAAACTAATTATTATCAAGTGGTTGAATCAAAATAAAACAAATGGTTGATTAAATCAAAAGCATCGCTCGGTGTTCCAGATAGGTACTTATTATTAAATTTCCTGGTTGACACAATCGTGTGTGACGTCAGCAATCAGTCTCTTTTGTTGAGTACACACTATAATATTATTTTCCCGTAAACACAGTAAAGTTAGAGGGTTGACTTAAGAGCAATTCAGAGGTGGGTTCTAATGACCCGAATCTTGTGAATTGCCTGCCTCTTTTACTCCAAAACAAATATCGATAGCGCACATTCACACCCAATGTTTGAAATAATATTTAACACCACCACTTCACTCACACTCGCCTTTCTAAATATTTTTCTACATTTGTATATATCAATATATATATATATATATACCTGACAAAGTAGAAAAAGCGACACCGGAACAATAAAAGAGAAATAAAACATCCCTCCTCGACACCTACACAATATTTATTTTAATAGTGAAAAGCGATAAGAGATCGGGCAAAAAGGGCAGAAGCAGAGAGAGGGAGAGACCCTTGTGTGTCATTTGACGGACAGACAGACTGACGGACAGCCGACCAGAAAGGAAATACACAAACAATTGGGCTATTCGATTTTGAAAAAAAAATCTAAAATATCAGTAGAAAAAAATATTTTAAAAACAACGTTTGTTTGGTGACCCAGTTTCGATCATTGTAATATTGTTTGGGAAATTTTTAAATGAGAATCAATTTTGAACGATTTGTCTACTAACAAAAATAAGCTGAGGTGTTCTGATGTGGCCATCCACTTGACTTTACCATACTACCTGGCCCCTAAAATGATTTATTATCATGTAGGGGTGGGGTTAGTTTTTGCATTATTAGACTTCTGGGCTCCCACTGATTATGTATACAACATTTGGTTGAGTTTGGTAAATGGCCAAGATTTTCATTTTTTGACCCTACACCCCCTCCCCCTCCCAATTTGGGCTGTTAGTTTTTGCATTTTTAGACTCCTGGTCCACTGATTATGTATACGAAATTTGGTTGAGTTTGGTACAAGGGCCTAGATTTTCATTTTTTGACTACACCCCCCCTCCATTTTGGGCTATTAGTTTTTGCATTTTTAGACTTCTGGAGTTCCACTGATTATGTATACAAAATTTGGTTGAGTTTGCTTAAATGGCCTAGATTTTTAATTTTTAGCCCCCCCCCACATCCTCCTTAATTTTAGGTCGATATGCACCAAAATCTAATCACCTCTTAATCTCAATGCACCAAAAATACCTGTGAAATTTGGTTTCGATATTCACACCAGTTTTTGAGCTAGCTCGTCCACAAAAATTTGGTAACGCACAGACTAACGGACATTTTGACAAAACAATTATTACTCGAAAAATGTAATGTTTTCTATGTTCACTTATTAGGGGTTTTTTGTAGAGTCAAATGCCATGGTTTTGCTCAATTTTTTTAATCAAAATAGTTTTAGCCGTTTTTGAGATATTTTGAAAAAAAGAAGCAAAAAAAAACACTTGTATGGTAAAGTAAAAAGCCTTAGTAAAATATTAATTTAATAATAATTATTTAATCAAAATTTTGAAATATTTATTTGATTGAAAACATTGTAGAAGACGTTTTTTTTAGTGACCTAGTGTCCCATGTTAGGAAAGTTTAATTGAATTTTTATTAATTACATTTTAATTTGCGGAATTTAATAAACGGTTTTTTATATTAATTAGCCAATTATATATTTTTGCGATTTTAATTGGCAACTTATATTGGCGAAAATCAAAACCGCTAGTTAATGGGAAGTAAATATATTATTCTTATGAGAAAATAGATTTAGTTTACCCTCAAATAGATATCAGAGGAAAATTCGCTATTACATTATATAGAGTTATTAATTCTCTATACCCAGAAGAAATTTTCTTTAATTGAAATTGACTAATTCATGGTTCTAGGGCAAATAATAATTGTTTCAGACAAATAGCTCAATTTTTAATTTCTATTTGACTAGGCAATTTTAAAGATCGTTTATATGTATACCTATCTATATTTTGTATTGAGCTAGTTTTCATAGCCTAATCTTGAATATTAGAGGTTATAATTACCAGGCATCATTTGATACTCTAAAAGTCTTATTAATTTGAAATTTTAAGAGTAAAAGTAAAACAGTTATTAACTAAATAATATAAAATGCAAGTTTTTACCGTAATTATTATTATTATTCGTAATTTACATAAATATTATAAGGTTTTAAAAAGAATACAACTTTTTAATGATTAATTTAATTGAAGTTGAAAAAAATGTTAAATTATACTTATATTATAGATAACAATGCCTTAAAATTTCATTAAAATCATTCATAAAATTATACTTTCTACATTTTTGTACTGAATATTCTAAAGAGAGAGCACAAAATCGAACAACTTCTCCGTATTTGGAATACGACGATTTTAATAATAGAACAAATTTCCTACTGGGTTCTATTCTTGAATTATTATCAAGAATATTGTAATCCGGGATAAAAAAATATTGAGTGAATTCACTACTAGAGCCGTTCGCTAGACTGGAATCGCCTATCAGCCGGAGGTAATTAAATACTAGTAAAAACTATTTGACAAAAAAATAATTCTGGCAAAAAGTATTTGCGAAGCCTGATCTGGAATAAAACATCTTTTTTCGATACCCCTATACACACAATATTTATTTTAATATAGAAAAGCGATAAAAGATCAGGGTGGGTAAAAAAGGGCACAAGCAGAGAGACCCTTGTATCGTTTGACAAGTCTACGGGCGGACGGACATCGGATAAAAAAGCCATCCGATCTCTTGGAGTTGCCATTTTAGCTTTTAAGAAACCCTCAAGACACATTCAGATATATATATATACATATATCGAAAGGTGTCTTGTAGAGGAGTATAAGAATTTGACATGTGTCATATTACAAACAACGCTCTCTCTCTCTCGGGTCAACAGAAATAGACAGAGATATTTATTTTTTCAATGACATTTGAAGGCGTGACGAAGAAGGTGAAAAAAAACGTTAAAACGTGAAGAGTGATGTTGCTAATCAATGTATATAAAAACATTGATGAAGCCATCACAGACAGACAGACAAACTGACAGAAAAGCAACAAAAAAACAGGGAATACGCGTAGGTATACAATTCATTCATTGGTCTATTCAATTACACCCCCTCTCCCAAAAAAATCAACTGGTGTGTTCACCACACGACTTTCACACTATTTGAAATCATCGCGACACTCCTAATTTACACCCCCTACTTTTATTTCAATCGGATTAAAATTTATACACAACTAATAACTTATGACTAGAGATCGGATTTTTATGCAGTTAAAACTGCCAAAATATGCAGTTAAAAATGCTTGAATATGCAAGTAATATGCAGAATACGACGAAATATGCAAATATATGCAGTAAAACATGGAAAAATAAGCTGACGTGTTCTGATATGGCCATCCACTTGACTTTACCATACAACCTGGCTCCTCACTTATATTTAATATTTAATAAAATTATTTATAATCATGTAGGGGGGGGGGGTTAGTTTTTGCATTTTTAGACTCCTGGGACCCACTGATTATGTATACAAAATTTGGTTGAGTTTGGTAAATGGCCAAGATTTTCATCTTTTGGCCCCCCTTCCCCGATTTTGTGTGGTTAGATTTAGCATTTTTAGACTTCTGGAGGTCCACTGATTATGTATACAAAATTTGGTTGAGTTTGCTCAAACGACCTAGATTTTTAATTTTTAACCCCCCCTCGACCCACCTTAATTTTGGGTCGATATGCACCAAAATCTAATCAGCTCTTAATCTCAATGGACCAAAACTACGTGTGAAATTCGGTTTCGATATTCACACTAGTTTTAACGCACAGACTAACTAAATAACTAACTAATTAACTAATTAACTAACAGACATTTTGACAAAACAATTATTATCTCGAAAAATATAATTTTTTCGATGTTCACTTATTCACTTATTCGAGCTTTTTTTGTAGATCGAAATGCCATGGTTTTGCTCAATTTTTTTTTAATTGAAATAGTTTCAGCCGTTTTTGAGATATTTTGAAAAAAAGAAGGAAAAAAACCACTTTTTTCATGCACGATTACAATACTTGACCATACCCTGTATGGTAAAGTAATAAATTTTTATGCACTAAAAAATTAAAATTGAAGACAAAAAGACTATAAATTTGAAGGAGTGATATGAAAGGAATAAAATGATAAAGTAAGTTATAGACACCAAGTGTCAAATATCTACTTTTATTTATTTCGTAAACGATTTCACAAAATTCTCGTTACATTTAATATAATAATACTATTATAAATTATTAAATTATTATTAAAAAAAATCTTTAAACTCAAGGAAATAATAGGTACACTTGAATAAAATAAACATAATAAATATAATTATATTTCAAAAATGTGAACGAAAAAATATGGGAGGGGGGGGGTAGTTTTATTTAACAGACACGATTGTATTGTATTACTTTTATTTTTTTACCATATATTAACAATAAAGTAAACAAAATTTTGAAAAATTTTAAATATAAAATACTAGGTAGGTTTCACAAAATTATTTTTTATGAAACCTACATTTTTTTAACTTAGAGAAAGTGGTGTAGGTTTTAGATGAAACATGATAATAATTAATAAAGTAAAGGGTGTGTAGTTTCACAGTGAATGAAATAAAACTCAAAGAGGTTTATACAAACTCAATATATTTCAGTCCATCATCAGGAGTTTACAGCTTAAATCTAATAATAATTGAACGAAACTTACATAGTTTTTTTTATATTTAAAATTTTAAAAAGTTTCTAAAATTTTTCAAAATTTTCCTTACTTTATTTAAAATGTTTCACCAAGAACACACACGATTCTCCCTTAACAAAATATATTAACAAGCTTTTCTTATATATGAACAAATAATAAACTACTAAAATAATGCAAATATTTGACCGGCTATACTAATCTGAACTGTTGTTTTATTTCTTCTTTTTTATCATTTCTTTCGCAGAAAAGCTACTTTTAAAACATCTGTATTTGGCACGAAATGGGCAATATTTGACAAAAAATCCTTCAAATATGCAATTTTATGCAATATTACTCAAATATGCAATATAAAAATTTAACCCACAGTATCCTAGCCTAGATGCATGAATCGTATAGATAATTGATCCCCAAGGTCGTATGTGGTGTCAAACAAAATATGCAATTGCATAGGAATCCGGTCTCTACTATGACATTTGATAAGTACACCAATTAAAAAAAAATCGTTATTGCCGTTTTAGAGAAAATAAAAAAAAAAAAAAGAAAACGAAAAATCTTTCATGTAAATGTCCACTTCCGATATTCCGATTTCAACCAAAAGCTTGCTGTACTTCGTCTAGGCAACATTGAGCTTTAGTTTCGAATATCGTACCCCTGAGACTTATGGTTGCGAAACGTAGGGGGCTACATACTCACTGACCAATGGATTTTCGGTCTCTGGGGACCACAATATACGGTTTTATGTCCTAAATCCGGTTTCCAACTATTAAGGGCATCGATTCCTTCCACCTAGAAGTTACAAAATGAAATTAACTTTTTTCATCTCTTAGATAGAAGCTCTCAAAGAGTCACGACACTGGCAGGCGATCGCAATAATTCATATTACTATATTCTATAGAATATAAATGGGCAAGTAAAAATAAAAAATAATAATAATAATAATTGTAACATATCAATAGGAAAAAATATCAATAAATACAATTTCTTTTATGAAATTAATTTCAAAACGTTTATTGGAAATCGAAACTTCATTATTTTTTTACCTGCTAGTTGAGCTTATAATTTTGCATTTAGTGAATTGTATTCTTGAAAATAGCTCCTTCGGGTATAATAATATGTAAATTCATATTTTCAAAAAATGAATACATATTGTGAAACTACGAATATTTTTTTTGAGTAGATAATTTTTATAAAATTCTAATAATAATTATTATTATTTGTTGCGTTTGGACCTTCGGGATTACGCAAAGCTTGATGTTTCTTTCTGGTTGGACCTTCCACGCCTCTATCTTTTTCCGGAACGTGTTATCGAGTTCCTTGGTCAGGCTATGTAATTTTCCTGGCCGGAGTGTGTTGATGTTAAAGGTGCCCAGGTATGCATGGATTTTTGGCGTTATTCTTCCATTGTTTCTTCCTTGACTTCGTGATGGTCCGGTTTCCCCAGAATCTGAATGCCCGGTTGCCACTCGAGGGTGGGTGGATTGGTTACCACCTGGGGTAATCTTGTTTTTGCCTCTCACGATTCATGGTTGCTTGTTACGAAATTTTGTCCTAAGCATGCGTGAGGTTTTATTGAACCAGAGATTGTCAGTTTCTGGAGCCGAGGGGCCGGTTTTTTATTATTTTCAAATAAATTCACTTTGCTTTTTGCTGGGATCGAACTGATGAAGTCTAGGTTGATGTTCTCCTAATCGGATTAGAAAAGTTAGTGATTTAACCTATTGCGCTACCGACCCCTCAAAATTCTAATAATGAGATATATTATTAAATTTATCTTTTAGTTGAATGTCTGATTGCTGTTTCATAAATATTCCTTCAGAAAATTTGCAGGTAAAATATTTATATCTAATAAAAACAGTGGCGTAGCCAGAAAATTTTCATGGGGGAGGGGGTTCACTCCTCAAAGCAAAGTATTTAGTCGGATTTTTTTTTTTATTAAAACAAATAGGTACTTCAAGAAATTTAAAAGAATATAATTATTGATTAAATATATTAGCCCAGTATATAGGGGGTTCAGCTTATATCGGGAAAAGATTTCTTTTTTTTGGATCGTTTGGTATGGTGTGGGTATGCCAAATCTAAGCTTGCGACCTCATAAGTATGGGGGAAAACTTTTGGTGGCCGAAAACCCTGAAATTTTCAGACTTTTTCCAGTTTTTTCGCTTATTACTCGAAAGCGGTCCATATTTTGTAAACAACCGTACCGTCCTATAGTCAATTAAAGAGGACAAAATTTCGCGTCAATTAAAAAAATGCAAATGTAGATCGATTTTTTATGGGGATCCAAAAAACAGCCCCCTCCCACCCGGATCACTAGTTTTTTCAAAAAATCGCAGTTTTTCCTTCATAAAATGAAAACCACTCATCCTAGAAACTTTCTTTTTATTTCATTCTCTAGGAAATTTTATTGACTTGAACGTTTACTTGGACCACTTTTTTATAAAACCCTTAGATTTATAGATATCCAGTATTTTCCGAACAGGATATTATCCGAATTCTCAAAAGGGAATGGAAAATGCTGGATATCTATAAATCTAAGAGTTTTATCAATAAATTGGTTCAAATAAACTTTAAAGTCAACAAAATTTAAAGTTTAAAAATATATAGAGTGGTTTTTTTCGGAAAAGTGCTCCTTCATGGTCAAAATGGGAAAAAAATCGAAAAAAGTGCGAGTTTTTGGAATATTCAAAAGTGATCCGGGGAGTTGTTTTTTGGATCCCCATAAAAAATCGAACTACTTTTGCATTTTTTTTTTATTTATTTAATGTCACCGGGAACAAAGCCCATTTAGACAGCACATAAGTAGAGTGTAGGGTTAGTGAGGGAGCCGAGTTTTCAGCCGGCAGAAATTTTTATTTGCCATCCAGTATCGAACCCCGGACCTCCACTCCAACATCGTCATAATCTATCGAGGCCAGTGCGTTAGCTGACTGAGCTACCCGACTCCCCGCATTTTTTTTAATCGACGAAAAATTTTCTCTTTGATTTACTATAGGATGGTTATATATAAAATATGGGCCGTTTTCGAGTTATAAGCGAAAAACTGGAAATGTCCAAAAGTTTCGAGGTTTTTCGGCCACCAAAAGTTGTTCCCCATACTTTCGAGGTCGTAAACTTAGATTTGGCATATCCACGTCATACCAAACGATCCTCGAAAAAAATATTTTCCTGCAATTAATGTAAGCTGAACCAATTTTTGGATCCTCTATATACTGGGCTATATGAAATATATTTAATTACGGTTAGTTTGCCATAAGAAACGGTTTGTCGCTGCTGTTACCCATCCCATGAGCCCTGCCCTTGGCGGGAGGTTCTGCCACCCCCCCCGTGGCTACGCTTCTGAATAAAAATGAAGTGAAAATATGTCAAAATTGTCAAATTTTTTCGAAAATCTTGATATATTTTTGCACATTCAATATTTAAAAACTGCACTTTTATTCTTCGAAAACTTTTCGGGAAGATTTTTCAATTTCTTCTTCTAAAAAAATCATCAGGTCAAATTCTACAGATATGTTTTCCAGTGAGTACATTAAAATATCTTTATAATTTCATGTCGGGCCGCATAAGTTACATCGCAGAGCTGGGCCACGGGTTGGACAGCCCTGTTCTACACTAAGGGTCGGTTGTATGTCGCAAAGTAAATGCTTTTTACCACTAACACAGGGTAGATGGTAAATGAAGGGACTGGCAGTGCCTGGCATCTGATTGGCCATCCCAGTCCCTCCATTTACCATCTACCCTTGGTTAGTGGTAAAAAGCATTTACTTTGCGACATACGACCGGCCCCTAAGAAAGCTAACAGGGTTATTAGATACTCAGATTCAGATCCCAATGGGCTAAAAACAAGCCTTCAGATATATAATTAAAAATAATTTATTCATTCTCAGATCTAATAGAAAATCAATACAATTATTATATTTTAGATGTGATTTTTTTTAAAAATTTCAAGTCGGCAATTCGAAATCTTATACAATTTTCGGAAATCCAGAAACCTTTCAACTTTTGAAAACATTCAATTATTCGATGATTTATAATCAAGTTTTTTTTTTAATATAATACCCACTGCCATATGAATAATATCTCTAAATAATAATCCATCTGTTTAACAGATTATTTATTTATTTATTTTATTTATTCGTTTAATTTCCGAAATGAAGAGAAAATGAATCTATATACTTTTATTTTCAAAATTAAAAAAAAGTGGGAATTAATTTAATAGATGATAAAATCTCAGAGAGTTTTAGAAAAAAAAAGAAGATTGAGGGCAATAAAAAAGGATTAAACGATTTATTACTTTTTTTTTTGGAAATTTATTTATTTACTTTTTTTTAAGTAGATGGTTAATGGATTTTTGGGTAGAATGTATAATATATCTCTTTTTCACTAAATGTGTGGATACATTTTGGCAAATTGTTCTCTGCTCCCCTTTTGTGGTTGGTTTTTGACCCTCTGCCCGACACGCCCTTGATTTTTCCATCTTTTTCGAAAACAGGGGCGCGTACACACACACACTCACACTGCACACACATGCTGATAATAAAGATATATCGATTTTTGAAACATTTCCTAAAGGGCGTTACTGACTAATAATAGAGCCATTTGGAATTGAATAGAACCCCTCCGCCCCCAACCCCCCTCTCAGGGGTGAAAGAAGAATGAAAGGGATTGAAAATTGAAAGCCGAGAGAGAGAGAGAGAGCTGCCTATTTTCTGGCCCAAACATCGTATGGAAAAAAAGAAGGAAACCACATTGTTACGTAGTTTGGGGTCTGCGTGGTATCGAGCTGGAAAAAGACCCTGGGCGATTTATTGAAACTTAATAGAGATGAATTGATAGGTTGAGAGTATGCCAAGGCACCTATACCTAAATAGAGAGGGGATAGAAATTTTGAAAAACTGTCAAATTTTCAAATAATTTTTTTTTTTTTACTTTCCCGAGTAGCCCAGGCACAGCGTAGCCGGAAAATTTTCATAGGTGGGTCCTCAAATTAAAATATTTAGCGGGATTTTTTTTATTAAAATAAGCTAACGTGTTCTGATGAGGCCATCCACTTGACTTTACCAGTCAACCTGGCCCCTTAAATTATTTATAATCATGTAGGGGGGGGGGGTTAGTTTTTGCATTTTTATATTTCTGGGGTCCCACTGATTATGTATACGAAGTTTAGTTGAGTTTGGTATATGGCCAAGATTTTAATTTTTTGACCCCCTCCCCCCATCATTTTGGAAGGTTAGTTTTTGCATTTTTAGACTTCTGGGGTCCCACTGATAATGTATACAAAATTTGGTTGGGTTTGCTCAAATGGCCTAGATTTTTTATTTTTAGAGCCCTCCCTCCACATCCCTTAATTTTGGGTCGATATGCACCAAAATCTAATCAGCTCTTAATCTCAATGGACCAAAACTACGTGTGAAATTTGGTTTCGATATTCTTACTAGTTTTTGAGCTAGCTCGTCCACAAAAATTTGGTAACCCAAGTATTTACTAACAGACATTTTGATAAAACAATTATTATCTCAAAAAATATCATTTTTTCGATGTTCATTTATTAGGGCTTTTTTGTAGACCGAAATGCTATGGTTTTGTCCAATTTTTTTAACCAAAATAGTTACAGTCGTTTTTTAGATATTTCGAAAAAAAGAAGCAAAAAAACCACTTTTTTCATGCACGATTACAATACTTGACCATACTTGAAAAGTTTTTGTTTTGCCGAGAGTAGCAGAGTTGTTGATTCACAAAGAGAAACAAAGAGGTTGTCCTCTGCTTGATGCAAATAAACATATACACATATATATCAAGATGATATATCTGTATATATATATTATTTATTTGTTTGAGACTATAGTTTCGAAGACTTGGTCTTCATCATCAGTCTTTCTTCAATTATAAATGTTTTTCATGGAGTCAATATCATATGGATATTGAAAACTTGATGTTCTTTCTTCACTGCTGGAAGGCTAGGAACTAATAATCTTTGCATCAAGCAGAGGACAACCTCTTTGTTTCTCTTTGTGACTTGACCATACCCTGTATGGTAAAGAAAAGGACAACCGCATTGGTTTCTTCTTATGAATCATCAACTCTTATTTGCTATACTCTCGGCACAGACTAACTAACAGACAGACTAACAGACATTTTGACAAAACAATTATTATCTCGAAAAATATAATTTTTTTCGATGTTCACTTATTAGGGCTTTTTTGTCATGGTTTCGCTCAATTTTTTAATCAAAATAGTTTCAGCCGTTTTTTACATATTTCGAAAAAAAGAAGGAAAAAAACCATTTTTTCATGCACGATTACAATAATTGACCATACACTGTATGGTAAAGTAACAAATACTCCAGTTAAGTTGTATTTTTACCTGGTAAGTTTTGGGCTAGTTGTAATTTCTTCGACAGTTTATCTTTTTGAGTTTGCTGAATCCGAATCTGAGGTTTGCTAACAAAATTTCGTTACGGAACAATGTCAAAAATGCAAAAAAAAGTAAACGTTCTCTCATTTTTTTTGGTGTTTTTTTTTGCTTATCACTCGAAAACTTTCTACGTTTGGTAAATAACCTCAATATTTAAAATGAAAGTTCATTAAATTTCCTTCAAATTTCATTGCTTAGGTTTTTTTATCCGACCAACCGTTCGGGTTCAATCGCTAGTTGAAAATTGGCGTATTTTTTCTGTTTTCGCAAATCCCAAAAACTCGCACTTTTTTTAATTTTTGTAGGAAATTTTATAAACTTTCATTTTAAAAAAAGAATGTTATTTACATAAAGTTGTAAGTTTTCGAGTTATAAGCAAAAAACCGCCAAAAAATGAGATTTTTTATATTTTTGGCATTTTTGAAAATGTTCTGTCACGAAATTTTGTTAGTAAATCTCAGATTCGGATTCTGCACACCAAAAAACATTAAGGGTCGAAGAAATCAGAACAATTTAACTGGACTAAAAAGTTACTTCAATAAATTAAAAAAGAACATAATTCCTGATTAAGATATGAAATATATTTAATTACGGTTAGTTTGCAATAAGAAACGGTTCGTCGTTGACGTTACTCATCCCATGAGCTCTGCTCTTGGGTGGGAGGGGGGAGGGTTCTGACCCCCGAGGCTACGCCTCTGCCCAGGCAAATTAGACTAAAAAAAGGACGCGATGGCCAATAAATATCCACAAGCTGGAAATAATTTGAATCGATGTTAGGCATCCAAAATAAATGTTTCTGGCTGGCGGTAAATTTTTAAAGGCCTAAAAACCACGAAAATTTTGGAATTTTTTCAGATTTTTGCTTATAACTTGAAAACCATGCGTCCTACAGAAAATTTCACTATTACCAAAATAGTCCAGGCAAATTATGTGAAAAAATGGCATAAACAAAAAATAAATCCCTGTAAATTATTTATTGCTGGAATACCTTTATTGGTACTCCAATATTACTACCTTAATTTTTCCCTCAAATCTGTGTTGTTGAAATTTTTCTACACGCCTCAAAATGAGAAAATTTCGGAGTTTTTTCAGTTTTTCTCGAATAACTCTAAAATGTACAATGTACATCTGTAATTATAATTGTAAAATAAAGAATTTCTTATCTTATTATCTTGAAAAGAAATCGTAAAAATATATATAATTGGTAAATTAATAAGAAATATTTTATTAAATTACGCAAATGTAAGAACTTCAAATCCTGATTTTCTTCAATAAGTTGAAAATAAAAATCGTGGATGAGAGAGATGGGGAGAAATATGGAATTGTAATAATTATCGGAAAAGAGGTTTTTTTCTTTAATTAGTTTTTTCCTCTTATTAAAAACAAGGACTAAAAGGATGATCAAGGACACTCGATGGTGGAGAAATAATCTCCGGAGTCGAAGCTAAAATACAATGTATACATTAATTCATGTAAAATAATTGGTTTAATAAAATTTACAAAAAAAAAAAAAATAAATAAAAATCGTAAAAATATATAATTATTTTATTAATTAAATAAAAAATATTTTATTAAATTCCGCAAATAAAAATTTAATTGATTAAACTTCCCTAACAATATAACAAATATCAAAATTGGTTCACCAAAAAAACGTTGTCTTCTGAAATTTTTTCAATCCAAATTATTCTTTTTAGTCCTGGGAAATTGCAATTTTAACAGGAAATAGTTCCCGGTAAAGATTTTATTGCTGGAATACCTTTATTAGCGCTCCAATATTACTACCCTAAGTTTTCCCCCAAATCTGTGTTGTGGAAATTTTTCTTCGCGCCTTAAAATGATAAAATTTCTGAGTTTTTTCAGTTTTTCTTGAATAATTCTAAAACGGCTTATCAAATCAAAAAGAATATTTATTAGATAAAGTAAAGTTCTTTCAATTACGCGTAAAATGATAAAAATTTCATCTATTTATGTTCAGTCGAACCGGTATTACTGCCAAAAAACAACTCCCGGGATCACTTTTGAATATCCCTAAAACTTGTACTTTTTTCAATTTTTCCCCATTTTGACCATGAAGGAGCACATTTCCGACAAAGACCACTCTATACATTTTTAAACTAGATTAAATTTGGTACAATTGAAACAAAGTTTCATTTTAATTGGATAATGATAACCCGTGCCGCAATAATGTTAATGTTTGCAGTTATTTGCAAAAAATTGCAGTTTTTCCTTCATAAAATGAAAACCACTCATCCTAGAAACTTGATTCCTATCTCATTGTCTAGAAAATTTTGTTGACTTGAACGTTTACTTGGACCACTTTTTTGTTAAAATTATTAAATTTATAGATATCCAGTATTTTCCATGACGCTAATAAATCTAGATATCTTTTTGATTTGATAATCCGTTTTAGAGTTATTCAAGAAAAACTGAAAAAACTCCGAAATTTTCTCATTTTGAGGTGCGTGGAAAAATTTCCACAACACAGGTTTGGGTGAAAACTTAGGGTAGTAATATTGTAGTACCAATAAATGTATTCCAGCAATACAATCTTTACCGGGAATAAAATGAAAAATAACAAAATTTCGCCTCGAATAATATTTAAACCTTTTCAGATTGTTTCATACAAGAATTTGTATTAATTAATTTTGACCATAATTGTTTTTTTTTATTTCTAAAACCTTCATCAAAACTGACCATCAAACTTTCAACAACATACCATACTTGTAAATTAATTCCATTTTAAGCATAATAATAATAATAATAATAATAAAAGGGACAAGGAATAAAATTTAAAAATATTGTTTTTCAAAAGGAACGTTTTAAAACCCGTAGGATAATAATTCACCTCGAATGGTTATGATAAAAGTCTAAATTCATTAAGTTAAGGTAAGTTCCAAGAAATTATTCTTTAGGAGGGATTGATTGGGCTGAGCCAGGAAGCAGGTGCACCGCCAGCCAAATGGGACAAGAACTCACTTATTAACGGAATATAACGTTTGGAGAGACAGATATTATGTAAATATAATAGCGATATCTGGTCGAAAACCTGTATTATATATGATGTCTGTTTTCAAAAACATTCTCGCCCTTAGATAACAAAACAGACGTAATTATATTTTTTAAAGTATTTTTTTTATATTTATATACCTCTTTTAATTAAATTTCTACTCAAATCGATAAATAATTCTAATTTAGAAATATATTTATAAAGAAAAAGGAAAAGAAATGACGTTTTGATAGATTGATTTCGCTTGAATGTCCTATTAAATATTCATTATACGGCAAAAAATTAATCAATATTCATACAATCCATTCCGCCATTCAGATTGAATCATTTGAAAAAAATGGAAATTTCAGGTGTTTACCTAGAAATAAAAATATAACGTTATAATATTTGAAATAAATCGGCCAAGTGCAAGTCGGACTGCATTACGAGCGTATTATATCTATCTATACCTATTATAATCAGCTTAAGCGCCGAACTGTTTTTTTTTTTACTTTCACATTTATATTTCATTATTCGTGTCCATGATTAATAATTAAAGGAATCGTAGGGAGTTGGACAAGACTTTAAATTAAATTAAATACAAGTTTTGATTAAATATGCCATACGTTTCGTTGCTGTTTTGCAACTTCTTCAGTGGCTCATTTATTAAACTTATTTGTCAGGATTTTTTACTACGAGAAAAAACATTTCAAACAGTATTCTTTTTTCTATCACAATTCATTCAATTCATCAACTAACATAAAATATAAACCTTTTAAACAAATTAATTGTTTTTTGTCAAAAAACTAAAAGAATCAAATTGAACAAAGAAATTTTTTTTATTAGTTGAATAAAAGATTTCACTGTCGATGGTAACAGAATTGTTTTTATTTTAGGTTAAAAATAAAATAAAATGAGAGAGTCTTCTGTTTTTTAAATAAAATAATTTTTAATTTTATCTAGAAATAATTAAAAATTATTTTATTTAAAAAACAGAAGACTCTCTCATTTTATTTTATTTTTAACCTAAAATTTTTTTATTTTTTTTTATTATTATTATTCTTACTACATAATAATAATAATAATAGTACATAATAATAATAATAAAAAATTTCTTTGTTTAATTTGATTCTTTTAGTTTTTTGACAAAAAACAATTAATTTGTTTAAAAGGTTTATATTTTATGTTAGTTGATGAATTGAATGAATTGTGATAGAAAAAAGAATACTGTTTGAAATGTTTTTTCTCGTAGTAAAAAATCCTGACAAATAAGTTTTAATAAATGAGCCACTGAAGAAGTTGCAAAACAGCAACGAAACGTATGGCATATTTAATCAAAACTTGTATTTAATTTAATTTAAAGTCTTGTCCAACTCCCTACGATTCCTTTAATAATTTCACATTTATATTTTATTGAATATAATGGGGAAGTATTGCGATGGCCAGCCTGACTCTTTGAGAGCTTGTATCTCAGAGATGAAAAAAGTTAATTTCATGGTGTAACTTCTAGGTGGAAGAAATCGATGGAATGAATAGTTGGAAACCGGATTTAGTACATAAAACCAAAAATAGTGGTCCCCAGAGGCCAAAAAGGGGCCCAAAATTCATTGGTCAGTGCGTATGTATGTACCCACCCCTGCGTTTCACAACCATAAGTCTCAGAGCTACGAAATTCAAAACTTTATCTCGATATAGTACAGCAAGATTTTTTTTTTTTTTTTGAGAAAAAAAAACGAAAAATCTTTCATGTAAATGTCCACTTCCGATCTTCCGGTTTTAACCAAAGTCTTGATTTGAAAGTTTTTGCCGAGAGTAGCAGAATTTTTATATATTGAAGGAGACAATAAAAGAGTGTCTTCTGCTGGAATTATAAATTTTATTTATTTATAACGAGACTATAGTTTCGAGGGCTTTGCCTTCTTCATCAGTCTATTACAATGGATTCACAGGAATTAATTTATGAAGGCTTGATGTACTCCTAGGCATTTCTGCTCATTTAAATGTTACTATATACCTGTATTCTTTCTGTTTGCTCACTTAAATGTTACTATTTGTATATATTCTTTCTGTTTCTGCTCTACGAGGTAGCCACCTCAGACCCTTGTTTTAAATAAATAAATAAATAAATATATCAAGCTCAAGTTTCGAATTTCGTATCTCTGAGACTTATGGTTGCGAAACGCAGGGGGGGGGGGGGTAAATTCTTACGTACGTAAACATCAACTTCCGATTTTTCTATTTTAGCCAAAATCTTATTATACTTCTTGTAGTCTCTAGATACTTTAAGTTTCAAATTTCAAGGCTCTGCGACTTTCCGAAGACGAGAAATGAATGATTAAAATATTTATTTTACGACACTCCTAAAATACAACCCCTTCCTTTAATTCAATCGGATTAAAAATTTGACACAACTAAGAACTCATGACACTTGATAAATACACTAATTTTTAAAAAAAATCGTTACAACCGTTTTTGAGAAAATCAAAAAAAAATACGAAAGAAATGAAGGGGATGTAAATTAGTAGTGTCG
The DNA here is from genome assembly GCA_024734495.1 of Forficula auricularia. NCBI lineage: Eukaryota > Metazoa > Arthropoda > Insecta > Dermaptera > Forficulidae > Forficula > Forficula auricularia. The sequence continues at coordinate 4,104,420 of JALMQS010000089.1, forward strand.
CGATGACTTCAAATAAATGAAAATGTGAAAGTCGTGTGGTGAATTGAATGATTTAATTTTAAAACCCACTAATAGTTCATGACAAATTAAATTTATTAAAATTAAGAAATTTAAATTATTACTTTTAAAATCTACTACCGGGTGCAGAGGGTTTAGCCCCTTTGGTAGCAAATTGCCCGCCGAAGGTGGGTTTCGCAGCTGGTCTTTTTATATCTTACAAAATACGTAAAATATGAAATTTGTTCTTATTTTATGTTGATAAGAACATAGTCAGGGATTCTATAGTGAATTTCAGTGGTGCGTGGAGCTTACATTTTTAGGGTTTCGTTCAACGCCCGTACGGAACCCTATATCTGCCTGTCAGAGTATTGTAACTTTACATATTTTGATACCCGGAAGACCGAGATTCGTTCGGTAATTTTGTTGTTATTAATTATTGTTTATTTAATCCACCACTTGTTTTGGATTTTCAAATTGTTTTGGAATTTCAAATATATATATATTAAAAAGTATTTTGTATTTCAATTACCTGAAGTGGTGTATTTTGGCAAGTTCTAAATATTTAGTTAGGATAAAGGAATGATAGAACTTGCTCATAGCGTGTCAAGCTCGTTTCTAAGGGGAATATTTTAGAGTTCCGTAGCAAATTTTATATATAAGTATAACTCAATTTCAGGTCAGTTCCTTTATGAAAATTTACTAATAATACAATCAGAAAATTATACAGTTATTGTAGAATAAATTCTTATATTTTATGATTGGTTTTATTTACGTATAAAGGTACGATATTTGGAAAAATTAGAACCCAGAGCACAAGAAACAACATAAAAAACAAACAATTGAAATTAAAAGGGGGTGGCAGAGGAAAAATCAAAAAAATCATGGTTTCATTATAATTTCTACTGTATTACTGGAACTATAATAATTCGAAATTTGATCTAAAAGTTACTTTGAAAGCGCCGAAATTTGAGAGCATACCTAGTCTTGAAAAAGTTTTTACTTTTCTTTTCAATCTATAGATGCATTTGTAAATATGAACACGTACTAGGGACAAATTGACTCTTTCTAACAAGGTAGTTAATTAAGAGTTATTTTAAATAAATAATTTCCTAATTAAATATACTTTTATTAAATCCCGCAAAAATTATTATTATATTTATATACATTATATATATTACCTATTTCATATCTCATATCATATATTGACTCTTTCTAACATGTAGTTGATTAAGAGCTATTTTAATCGATAATTACATAAACAAATATATTTATTTTTTTAAATTCCACAAAATTAATATATATTATGTATCAGTGACGTGAGATTAATGGATCCTTAAAATTTCAAACATTTAGAGTATTTTAATAAATATCGATTTCAAAATTTCAGAAGGATCTTTAAATTTTCAAAATATTATCTGTATTTCTTTAAAAAAAATTTTGTTTTGAAAAGTATATTGGTTGGTTCTCGAAATGAAATAAAATTGTTGCATAGTTACAAGGGGCAATTAAAATGAAAAGGGAGCGGATAGAAGGTTTGAAGTTCCTGCCTGGTATCTCTTCCAGTTTAAGAATGTCAAAGACAAGTTAAGACGAGTTTTAGTCGAATAAAATAGTAATAATGCAAAAAAGCAATAAATAAAGATGAGTTGGGAACTTTTGGACTAATCCATTTGTAAGAACTCTCAATATAAAAGATGGGAAATAACTAAGAGTGTTATAGACAAGTCATAGCTTGCTTATATCAATAGATTTAGGAGAAATTTAAAATTTTCTTATAGGACAGGCCAATTCATTGTGGAAGATGGTCGATCTCCATCAATCTCAGGACTGTGGAGTTTAAGTCACAAGATTTAATTTCTGACTACTAATTTCACTCACACAAAGCAGTATCCATTTGGAGCAAAGGTCCCAAAATATAATTCAAAGTTTTTTTTTTTTTTTTTTGGCTTTTCGACCTTTCTAGCCATAAACTCAATACGATACTAGCTATATTTTTAAAAATTTGTCTCTACCCCCGAGGTCGGATTTTAGCTGGCTGCCTCGAGTCAGATTCGAGCCCGCGGGTCCCTGGTTAGCTCGCTGTCATCGCTACCGCCTAGCCTACCGACCCCCATAATTCAAAGCTAAATTTGAAAAATAACAAAAATAATGCCGTATTTGATGAAATTTGCAAAAAAAAGCAAAAGTAAAATAAAATTTCAAAAATTGAAGGGTACATTTTTGGACATTTTATTTAATATTTTAAATATAATATACTATTATTTCTTAATTTTTTTATATTTTAATATAATTTTAAATATTTTAAAAGATTTGGTCGCCCTTTTTTTGGTTGTACATATATATAAAATTGCATAGAAATTAGGTTCTATATTCTATATTTCTTTTAGAAACTTTTTTAAATTTAAAATATAAAATACTAGGTAGGCTTCACATAAATATTTACTATTATATATAAGTTATTATTATTATCATTTTCCTAAAGTAAAAAAAAATTTTGAAATTTTTTTTTAGAAACTTTTAAAATTTAAAATATAATTTAAAGTATAATATATTAATGTGAAACCTACCTATTTTATATTTTAATTTTAAAAAAGTTTCTAAAAATATTCAAAAATTTTCTTTACTGGATTATTTTAACTTCGAAAGTAGCTCAAGCACATATTAAGGGGGTTCGAGACAGCTTATCTATCTGGTTTATCTTCGAAAAAATCTTTTGTATTTCTACTGAGTGACAACTTCTGCCTACCAAATTTTTTAATAAAAAAATTGTTAATAATAAGATTAATTTAGAATAAAAATCTTTGTTTTGATAATATTAATAAAAAGAATATTGAGATAAATTTAATTATAAAAAACATTTATTTAACACAAAAACAATTTCAAGAAATAGAGTTGGAATGCTACACTAGTACTTTTGTTATATTCTGTTGGCTGCAAATAACTTTTTATTTTTTCATAACTAATTAACTAGACTGTCAAATCTATTGAAAAATGTATCATTCGATTCATAAAAGATGAATTATTGATCTATATAAATTTATTGAAGATAGTATAATTTGTATAGAAGTTATAGGCCTTTAAAAAGCTCCCTCCATTTAATTCTATGTTAAAAGGACAATTTTCAATAATTTATTTCTCGGTAATGGGACAGACGATTAACTTTAAATTGCGGGAATAAATATTTAATACATCAATGATTCGATAGTAAAAATTTGAAAATTTTCTTGTAAAAATGATAAACAGTCACGAATCCCTTAAGATTGTAGACCCCTGATCTATATCATATCATATATTGACTTTTTCTAACAGGTAGTTAATTAAGAGTTATTTTAATAATACTTACATAAGCAAATATATTTTTATAAAATCTCGCAAAATTAATATATATGTATATTTTAATCTTTTCTTTTTTTAGACATGAGAATCGCGGAGAGGTTAGAGCAGACGAGACGACCCCAAAGAAAAAGATCGTTTTTTTTTATTTTTATTTTTTATTATTTGATGTCAAATATTCTAGGCTTATCATTTGATTTTAGTTAATAATATTTTTTTCAGGAATTCCTTTTAAAATAAAATTCCGAAAATTAAAATGCAATGAATTATGCATTGATAAAGATCAGAAGGGGTTGTTGTTTCTTTTTTTTAGTAGAAGGGCGAGGCTCCATTTTGTATTCCGAAAACAATAAAACAAAACGAATGGCCTATTAATTTGGCAATTAGTGCGGCTGGACACGAAACAGAAGGCTAAAAATAAGATCACGAAGGTAATAGATTGAGACTTTTTTTCAACCTCATTTAGTCAGGGGGGTTGGTTTCTATTTTCTCATAGGGTGTAGGGTTGTTTAATACAAGCATTTTATTTTCCCTAAGGTTGTTTTAAATTTTATTAATTTAGTTGTTAACTCCTTCAAGTTAAAAAAAATAGACAAGATCTAAATGAAGATTGATTGATAATAATAAGTGAGACAAATTCAAAAAATAAAACAATTATTTAATTCTAGAGTAGAAAATTTTTTCGAATTCATTTTTATAATTCTTAGCTGTTTAATTTTTTATATCAAAATAAATTGCTCTTAAAAAAAATAAAAACATTTAGGCATTTATGACAATTACGCAAAACTTTCAGCTTCAAAAATTGTACATTTTGGGCCTTCTTTAAGGACGTTCCCTAATAAATGGATTTTCTTGAAATCTTTTTAAAACTTTGAATACACATATTTATAAGTGTCCTTTATAAGTATAAATTTTTTCAATAGTCCTTACGGGACTAAATTTATAAATATTGACCATTGAAATAAGCATATTTAACACGCGAACCCTATCCCGATTGATGTTAAAGCGACTGTTTCATTAAATAACAATCGTAATTTTCTTGAAATTATTTTAAAAAACTGAGAATCATTAAGTGAAGATATAACAAATATTTTTCTGTTAAAATAATTGTATCAAGCGGTATTCGTTTTGTAAGAAAAATGTTAAAAGTTAAGAACTTTTGATGGTTTTCATTTTTTCTCTCATGGCATGGCAAGTGAGAGATGGAGACTTGGAAACGTCGCACTAAAAGCACTCAATTTTTCCATATCTAAAAGACTTCTGCAGTTGTACATTTGAGATTTTTTTGACTTTCTGCGCATGTGAGAGAAGGGGAAATAGCGAACTGTTTCTGAACTATAGGTATTAGGGAACGTCCTTAAGCTATCTTGCAGTCTGATTTAGGCCTAGAACAAGAACCAAGTTTTGTACCCTTAGGGACCGTCCATAAATTACGTCACACAGCAAGGGGAGGGAGCATCTCAGATTTGTGACAAAATGTGACAGGGGAGGGGGAGGGGAGATCTTAAAAATTTTGATGTCATAAAAGTCAAATTAAAAAATTTTTTAAAATACAATTATTAAATTATTGAATGGGTTTTTGGATGAGGCAGTCCAAGGTTCAAAAAATGAGGAAATTATATCTATATCTATATCTATCTTTTTATTCAAAGCCGACGTTTCGGAGGTTACTTCCCTCCTTTTTCAGGGTTTTGAAAGGTCACTACACTAAATTTCTGCTGATGAAAAATTGTGACCTTTCAAAACTCTGAAAAAGGAGGAAGAAATATCCAAAACGTTGACTTTGAATAAAAGATAGATATAATTTTTGAACCTTGGAGTGCCTCATCAAAATCCATTCATTTCACTTAGCAATCCGTCTCCAAAAATTCAAACATATTAAATTATAGGGTATAAAAGTATAGTGTGACGTCACAATATCACAATATAGAGGTCTTAATGGAAATGTGACAGAATGTGACATAGGGGGGGAGGGGGGGCGTCTAAAATTCTTGAAATTTGTGTGACATAATTTATGGACGGCCCCTTATAGGTTCTTTGAATGCCAGTTCCTTTTGGCTAAAAAGTATCTATAATTGAAAAGATTTTGTTTTGCTGAGAGTAGCAAAGTTGTTGATTCATAAAGAGAAATCAATGAGGCTCTCATCTGATTGATTCAAATATATATAGTTTCAAAAGTTTGACCTTCATTATCTGTCTTCTGGCGTGGAATGTACAAATATATATGTAAATTTGAAATCTGTGGATTGTTAGTTGCAAAGTGCATAGCGCTCTCTGCGCAGTTTAATTCAAAAACTGAGGATTAACTAAATGTGCATGTATATCATTATGTATATAAATATCTATAATTAATATTAATCAATTCTATTGTATGTAAATTAATAATAAGAGTGCTAAATAGTTTGTGATTAATAGATCATTAATTCAAGACACATATAATATATATAAACGTTTATATGGTATATACAATAGGTGAGGGGTGAATCGCGACCTAATATCGTGTACACCTATTTTCACTTCCACTTTCATTTCCAAGTAGAAGACAATGGATGAAGGGGCATTATCTAATGAATTCCAAAATAATTCCACATAATTCCAAGGACTTGTAGACCTAATTCCAATCGCGGTTCACCCCTCGGGTATAGGTAAATAAAATCATTAAATAAGTTATTAATATTCATTATATAAATATAGTATATATATTAGGGTGGTCCTTAGTTTGGGTATTTTCGAATTTTTATGCTCATATGGTTTGAAATGAATTTAAAAAAATATCCTACAAGTTTCAAGTCTCAACTCAATTATATTTGAAACTCAGTAGACTTTATACTTATAATACTAGCTACCCATCAGAATTATTACAGAATTTTAGTTATGAGAATTTTGGAGTTACAACTAGTTAAAATACTACTATATCTTAGTACCTATTATCGTAGTATGTTATAGACTCCAAAATTATAATAGCTAAAAATCTGTAAAAATTCCGAAGGATAGCTAGTATTATGACTATAAAGTCTACAAAGTTTCAATAAGAAATTGATCTTAAATTGAAAGTTTTTGCCGAGAGTAGCAGAATTTTTATATATTGAAGGAGACAATAAAAGAGTGTGTCTTCTGCTGGAATTATAAATTTTATTTATTAATAACGAGACTATAGTTTCGAGGGCTTTGCCCTCTTCATCAGTCTATTACAATGTATTCACAGGAATTAATTTATGAATGAAAGTATTACATTTTTCATGTGTTAAGGTTATAAATTACATAGAGTGGGCAAGTTAAGAATTGACACTTCTTAACTTGCCCACTCTATGTAATTATAACCTTAACACATGAAAAATATAATACTTCATTCATAAATTATTACTGTAATAGACTTGATGAAGAGAGCAAAGCCCTCGAAACTATAGTCTCGTTATAAATAAATAAAATTTATAATTCCAGAAGACATCTTTGTTGTCTCCTTCAAAATTGATCGTTCAATGATAAAAATCCCATGATATTTAGATGAGAAACTTACATCGGTGGGGGCACAGGTTATAATATATAATATAATATAATTTTATTTAACTATTTAAGATTTTTTTCAAAAATCTTTAATTGAATAAAAATATTTTAATAAATTAAATTAGTTTTCATGTTAAATTCTACCCTTTAGCCAATTACGAATTGTGTTTTGAAATTAGTTTCTTTCGCATAAAAATGCAAATATTATTTTTTGTTTTTTAAAAAAGTGGAATGTTTTATACCATTTTGAAATCTTGATTAAATTCGTCAATTTTGTAGATAATTTGCCATTATTGTTTGGCACAGTTTTTTTTAAGATATCAAGAGTCAAAGTTTACTGATTAAAATTTTTTGACACATGAATCTGACAAAAATATTTTTTCTCAAAAAGTATAATACTCTTAGTTATTTTCTCTTTTGTGATCTATAGCAGTATTATTCAGGATTCCATAACAAAAATTAGAATTATAAAATATGAAAATTCGTAGACACAGCATTCAAATATTTAGAGCAGGGTAGCGATTTTGACGGTTTTCAAAAAAATGCCCATAACTCGAAAACTAAGAGAGTTTTATTTAAAAAAAATTATTTTGGACAATCCTGAACTCACCTATCTCGTGTTCACGTTTGATCCTTGACTTTTGGGACACCCTGTATATATTATACTGATACACTTCACTTGTGAACCTCATCTTTTGTAGGTATTGACCTTATTTTTTTCATCTTTAAAGCCTTTTATATAGTACTGATTATTATTTATTTTGTAATAAAATTATTTCTTTTATTTATATAAAATTAAAATTCCTAGGTTAATTTTTAACTTAGGTCAAATATACAACTCTCTGTTTTTATATAATTCCTTAATTCCAATTCAAACTATTTTCAAAAAAAATTTTTAAGAAAAAAATAAAAACCGACTTCAAAAATTAAATGCAACAAATATAAAAATACACTAAAAAGTATAAAATAATTATTATCTTATTTAGTTACAACTAAACGACGAAATATTAACATGAAATCACTTTTTGAAGTCGGTACCAAACAAACTATACCTATAAGCGAGCGTACCCGCCAAACGTACTAAGTAAGATCCGTCGAGTGCGATTCATAAAAGGTATATGTTTGGCACCAACTTCAAAAAGTAATTTCGTGTTAATATTTCGTCGTTTAGTTGTAACTAAATAAGATAATAATTATTTTATACCTTTTAGTGTATTTTTATATTTGTTGCATTTAATTTTTTGAAGTCGGTTTTTATTTTTTTCTTAAAATTTTTATTTTTCTCTTTTTAGTGATGCTATTAATAGTGATTACATCATCAGAACTTGACCAAATTAATATGACACCATCCCTAAGACACCCCCTTTCGGATAAAAAAAGAACCATCGAAATCGGTTCATAAACAAAGAGGTTAGGTCTAAACAAACCTAATAAAAAAGGTCTAATACCTATGAAAAAAAATCGAAAAAATGGGACCAATCGGAAGCTAGACTGGACCCAATGCAAAAAAAATTTTCAAAATCGGTTGACAATTGGCGGAGATATGAGGTAACATAGGCACAAAAAAAAAAAAAAAAAAATTCAATCGAATAGAGAACCTCCTCCTTTTTTGAAGTCGGTTAATATATATATATATATATATATATATATATATATATATATATCCTCGAACCTTCTTTCTTCGGATCAAACTGAATAGAAGGATTAATCATTATTTTATTCAACTTCTTTCAGATATTTTGTTAATTATTCTTTTAAGGATTTTTAACTGGCGACCACCTTTGAGAGTCAATCACGGTCTTGTATTCTCATCATTATTCTAAATTAAAATTCACAAAAAATCATTTTCAGGTGTTTTTATCTTTATCAGGCGTTAACAAATACCTACTCGGCAACTAAATCTCGGTACAATATCTACCATCATCTGCCAAAAGAGTAAAAATACCATTTCTATAGGTTTGAAAAAGTTTTCACTTTTTCTAATAAATTAAAAAAGAAAAAAAAATTCCCCCCATCTCGTATCTCTTACTAATGACCCAAAAAAATGCTGTCCAAAATTGAAAAGTTTTAATTTTAAAAATGAGGTGTAAAAAGCAGGTGCTAGGACGATTATCGCCATCACCATCGTCATCGAGATCTGTAATAAATTTCCGAGGTTAAAAGTTATGATCGAAAAAAAGAAGAACGAAAGTGAAATGAAAAAAGGTTGACACCACCACCAGGGGGAGGCCAACAACAACAACAACAACAGTAACAACAGCAAAAAAAAACTCATTTACAGTCAGGCAGAGAGAGAACCGGATTTTGGGCGACCAAGGGCCCCTGAAATCTCCCCTTGGACATATTAATAAAAATATTAGAAACTCATGGCTAATTTAAAGAAAATATTTTTTTTTTTAAGAATCGGCATTTAATAAACAAAGTACCTGACGGACCATTGTTATGAACACTTGTTATTTTTTCGAAATATCTCAAAAACGGCTGAAACTATTTTGTTAAATAAAATTGAGCGAAGCCATGACGTTTCGGTCTACAAAAAAGACCTAATAATTAAACATCGAAAAAATAATAGTTTAAGAGATATGAATTATTTTGTCAAAATGTCTGTTAGTACGTTACCAAATTTTGTGTACACTCTAGCTCAAAAACTAGTGTGAATATCAAAACAAAATTTGTTATATTGTGCCATTAAATTTTGGTTGTAATCGAACAAAAAATTAAGGGGGGGGGGAGCCTCTGAAAAAATCAAAATTATAAAATTTCCAAACTAAAGAAAAATGAAATTTTCTATAAAAACGTCATTATATTTTTCAGGGGCCAAAATTTTGTGTGTTTGTGGGGTTGAGAGAGGGGCGGGATAAAAAAATAGAACCAAGGACCTGATGAACCGAGTGTTGCTCGGTAATTTTTACTTTACCGTACAGGGGTATGGTCAAGTATTGTAATCGTGCATGAAAAAAGAGTTTTTTGTTTGGTTTTTTCAAAATATCTCCAAAATGGCTGAAACTATTTTGTTAAAACATAATTGATCGAAGCCATGGCGTTTTGTTCTAAAAATAAGCCATAATAAGTGAACAAGGATAAAATTATATTTTAGGAGATATTAATTATTTTATCAAAAAGTTTGTTACACCGAATATTATGTACACTCTAGCTCAAAAACTAGTGTGAATATCAAAATGAAATTCCACATGAATATTCTTTATACTGTAATAAAGAGACTGATTAGATTTCGGTTGGAATTGAACCAAATATTAAGGGGGAGGGGTTCTTAAAAAATTAAAATTTTCAAACTAAAAAACCAAGAAAAGTGAAATTTACTATAAAATAGATTTGAAATAAAAAAAAGAGAGATATTTTTTTTTCTGAGACCAAAATTGTGTGTGTGGGGGGGGGGGGGGAGGTTAAAAATTAGAACTATCAATATAAGTCCTAGACCCTTGATTGATTTGTACTAAATTTCGCATATGCACACTAAATGAATTTATAAAAATGTCTCACTATAGAGAATAAAATTTACAAAAAAAAATTGAAGAAAGCTGATATTTATGGTACATTAGAAGATTCTTATTTATAAGGAGATATCATAAATTGCTAATGAGTGCGAAATTCAGAGTGGGGGTTCTTTCGTAAATGATTATAAATTATTTGATTAAATATAAAACAGAGGGGGCAGGTGTATGGTAATCTTATGTGGATTGTCACCACAGTTTATTTAGAATAGAATAGAATAGAATATTTATTTGTAAAGAAATAAGTAAATACATTGTAGGTATATGTAAAAAATTTAAACTAATTTAAAGACAATAAAACAAATCAAATGAATTTAACTTTAAAGGACATCATAGTTATTAGAGAAATATTTTTACATTGCATATCAGAGAGGTTCGTCCCCTTAGGAATCGAACCCAAGCGCTAACTAAGCTTTCCGGGCCAGTAGCCAAACCCTTAAGATAAATCTCTCTCTGACATGCAACATATATAAGTATTATAGCTAGATTTTTCACTCCCTTCAACTCAAAGGGAATAGTGAAAATTCCTGCTAAACTGAAAAAAGTTTTCAGTGACGGACCCATGGATTTTACAGTGAAAACAAAGATTTAAGTATCTTTTTGGGTGTCTTTTTTTGAAAAAAGATGGAAATTATTTCAAAAATCAACCCAGTATATAATATTATTAAATGAATTTAACTTTAAAGGACATCATAGTTATTAGAGAAATATTTTTACATTGAGTCTAGCTATAATACTTATATATGTTGCATGTCAGAGAGATTTGTCTTAAGGGTTTGGCTACTGGCCCGTCAAGCTTAGTTAGCGCTTGGGTTCGATTCCTAAGGGGACGAACGTCTCTGATATGCAATGTAAAAATATTTCTCTAATAACTATGATGTCCTTTAAAGTTAAATTCATTTAATAATATTATATACTGGGTTGATTTTTGAAATAATTTCCATCTTTTTTCAAAAAAAGACACCCAAAAAGATACTTAAATCTTTGTTTTCACTGTAAAAAACAAATCAAATTCAATAATTATTGCAACATCCCTCATTAAGTAAAGCTTGTGTGTGTGTTTAATGCACTTATACTAATATTTAGTTGAGTATAGGGCGTATTGACCCAAATCGTAATAATAATAAATATGTATTTTTTAATTTGGTAAATAATCAAATTTTGTTTATTCATTTACGAAATACAAATTGTACTAGCTTATTATATAGCTTTTAGACATTATTATTAACATTTTTAATTTTCAAAATATTGCAAATAAATCAATATATTTTGCTAAAAATAATTGAATTTTTCAATACTCTCAAATTTACGTCATTATGAATAAATAAAGTAAAAACTATAAGAGAGAAAATATTTATTTATTTAAAAATTACATCTTTTTATTTAAAAATGTATTCACTTTACTAGTAGGTATGTTTATTATGCCAAATTTATCATTGTTTAGAAGTTATTACTAATTTTCATGACAGTTGGAAAATGTTATTTTAATTTGTCTTTAATTTAATTAATTTTAGAATATTTTATAATTTGGGGGTCCAGGGTTGATGGCCCTTTGTCTATAAACAAGATCTATTGTTATTTTCACTTTATCCAATACGAAACTTGAGTTTTTTTTACCAAAAAAGAATTTAGTATTTTTGATTTTAATTCGATTCTTCCAGGTTTTCAGTAGAGGTTGCCATTAATAGTCAAAACATCAAAAATGGAATGCAATAAGGTTATTCCTCTAGTATTAGATAAGAATCGATCGTTATTTTTTATTTTAAGTCGAATCCTCCATGTCTTCAGCAATAATAATAATTGAAGCGTCAAAAACCTAATGTAGAATTAATTGAAAAGTTTTTGTTTTGCCGAGTGTAGCAGAGTTGTTGATTCACAAAGAGAAACAAAGAGGTCCATGAAAAACATTTATAATTGAAGAAAGACTGATGATGAAGACCAAGTCTTCGAAACTATAGTCTCAAACAAATAAATAATATATATACAGATATATCATCTTGATATATATGTGTATATGTTTATTTGCATCAAGCAGAGGACAACCTCTTTGTTTCTCTTTGTAATGTAGAATTGTTATTCCTCAAGTAATAGATGAGAATTGATACCTATTTTTGAATTTAAGTCAACATAAACTGCAAATTTCAAGTGAATCTGATTTATAATAAAGGAATAAACATATTAATATTTCAAATGGATTTTGATAAAGTTTAGAAACGATCCGTTGCAAGAAAACAAACAAGATCTATTGTTATTTTTTAAAAAAGCAAAAATTTATTGTAAATAATACATTTCTACTTTAACGGCAGCACTGACTGTATGGTAAAGTAAAAAAAATCAAAAAATATATTTTCAATAGTTTTTATTAAAGAAAGCGTATCAAGTCTTGAAAATGAATTGGTGAATTGGGAGGGATTGGAAAACCAATCGACTTGATTGGGGAATAATGGAATTGAAATAATTATCGGAAAAGAGGTTTTTTATCTAATTAGATTTTTCCTCTTATTAAAAACAAGGACTAAAGATGAATAAGGACACTCGATGGTGGTCAAGTAATCTCCGGAATCGAAGCAAAAATACAATGTATACACTAATTAATGTAAAATACACAAAGAGAAACAAAGAGGTTGTCCTCTGCTTGATGCAAATAAACATACACACATATATATCAAGATGATATATATATATATATATTATTTATTTGTTTGAGACTATAGTTTCGAAGACTTGGTCTTCATCATCCGTCTTTCTTCAATTATAAATGTTTTTCATGGAGTCAATATCATATGGATATTGAAAACTTGGTGTTGGGACTCCTAGCCTTCCAGCGGTGACGAAGGAACACCAAGTTTTCAATATCCATATGATATTGACTCCATGAAAAACATTTATAATTGAAGAAAGACTGATGATGAAGACCAAGTCTTCGAAACTATAGTCTCAAACAAATAAATAATATATATACAGATATATCATCTTGATATATATGTGTGTATGTTTATTTGCATCAAGCAGAGGACAACCTCTTTGTTTCTCTTTGTGAATCAACAACTCTGCTACTCTCGGAAAAACAAAAACTTTTCAATTAATGTAAAATAATTGGTTTAATAAAATTTATAAAAAAAAAAAGTCTTGAAAATGTTTCCACTTTTTCATCAAATTAAATTAAAATGCTTAAATGAAAATTACACCAGTGTACCGAGTAATAATTTACAATTTAGGGGTCCAGGGGGATGAAGCTCTTTTTCTATAAACCTGGTGTCTTGCTATTTATTTTTAAAATATCGAAAATTCCCAATTGAGTGTTCCTTGAGTGATTGATTATATTTCTCGAAATGTTTCTGCGAATTGTCCGAGCGCGTTATCAGCCAACGGGACTTTATTCTCGCTTTTTCATTCATTCGGCTTCTGCAATGACAAAAGGCAACACTCACCCTTATTTATTCAACATTAATACATTCCGATTTAATTAATATTCAAAATATTCTATTGTGTGTTCAGATGTGTTAGTGCATTCTTCTACTGTTTGGCTTCCAGATCCCTATATGACGTTTCTTACTTCTTCTTCAGGGATAATACAGCGTAGTTCTCTCTCCTTCCAGAAGGTATGTACCCTACATAACTTATAATTAATTGTATTAATATCTTAATGCTAAATAAATACAAATCTTTTATATATTATAAAAAAAAACAATCTGAAAACATTTATTTGAAATCCAGACGTTTCAGAAGAAATTTTCCCTTCATAAATGAAATTTGTTTTAAGAATTTGGTTGAAATGTAGTAATCAGTAGAGATTGTGGTGTTGGTGCAAGGTGAAACATCTTTAATAAAGATAAGAGTAAATAAATATTTTATTTAATATGGATTTACTATGAGTTAAGGATACTAGATCACTTATTTCATTAAAGTTAACATTTCAAATAGATATTTCCTGAAAGATGGGTTGATAGCCCGAAATATATATATTGAAAAAGAAAAAAAATTTATATCTTTTAATTTTTTAATTTTAATGTGAAATAAGTGACCCAGTATCCTTAACTCATAGTAAATCCATATTAAATAAAATATTTATTTACTCTTATCTTTATGAAATGTAGTATATGGTCCATGGCATTAGATGTGAAATGGTTATTATAAGTACGCTATATTTATATTTATTTTATTATTATTATTTTATTCCCATTTTCTTATAGAACTTAGAGATAAAAAATGTGACCTCATGAATCGTTCTCTATATTTTTACCCAAATTTTAATAGCGCGTTTAAGGTAGTTGTTCCGCCAAATGCGTTTTCTTAGGATTTTTCTAAAATTTAGATATATTATTATGTTAAATACTTCTGCATCGATTGGTGGCAAAAAGAAATTTATGAACAATACAGTTCCGGAGATATTTAATTTCAAAAATCGAGTTTTTCGGGCTCTTTAGCATTGCACTATACGGGAAATCGGAAAATTTACATACATATTTAATTACGAGCTTTATCGTGCGTGCCTTCGGCACGCCCTCGAAGCTCGGCCCTCTGGGCTGGTGCCCTGGCGGCGTCTCGGTCCAAAAATTGTATTCCTCTTAAAAAACCACACTCCAAATGTATACCCGTAAACTACCGAAAATACATCGTCTCTTAAAAGTTTTGCATCTTTAATTTTTGAGTGGCGCGGGGGGGGGGGGTAGAACAATTATCAATATATTTAATGTTTCTTAAATGAATTGGAGTCTTTCATTTCAAAATTCGAATATATATATTTCAAATTTGCCTGGTTAATGAAAATCGATTGGAGTCATCAGTTTAAATTATATTTCAAATTTGCCTCGTTAATTAATATATATTTAATGTTTCTTAATTTAAAATCTATTGGTGTTTTTTCATTTCCATTCGAGTTCAAATGAATACAATATTATCTCGACACAAAGTCTAAATCAAAAATATATAGTTTTAGTAAAAGAAATCAAGATATATATATGAATGTGACATTGGTCTAGTGGTTAGAGCTGATGACCATAGTTCAACAGTTCGTCGGTTCGATTCTAGACAAGAGGGTAATTTTTTTAGAGAAATTTCTCTAAGCGTTGTTACAAATTAATCTAGATAAATATATATAGTATAATTAAGAAACCGTTCTTACCATTTTTATAAAAAACTAAACCAACATTAAACAATAACCAATACATATTTTAAGACAATTTTGATACATAATTACAACACAGTTTCTGAGATAATAAGGAATAAATAAAGAAAAATGTATAAAAAAGTCTCACTAAAAACATTTTGGCAACATCGCATTTATTTAACCAGCGAAAGAGAGAGTAGAAAGTAGAAAGCGCGCGTGCTGTAGATTTTTTCAAATTTATAATTTTCATAAGATGTAACGTAGGCGTTGATTACATTTGTTAAAAAATAACAAAACGATTTTTATAGACATTTTTGAAAACATTATTATTTTTATTATTATTAGTTTACTCTTTAAAGTATATAAGTTTATTAGTTGAATAAAAGATTTCACTGTCGATGGTAACAGAATTGTTTTTATTTTAGGTTAAAAATAAAATGAGAGAGTCTTCTGTTTTTTAATTATTTCTAGAGATTTTATTTAAAAAACAGAAGACTCTCATTTTATTTGTAACCTAAAATATATAACAAGAGAAACAAAGAGGTTGTCCTACTGCTTGATGCAAATAAACATATACACATATATATCAGATGATATATCTGTATATATATTATTTATTTGTTTGAGACTATAGTTTCGAAGACTTGGTCTTCATCATCAGTCTTTCTTCAATTATAAATGTTTTTCATGGAGTCAATATCATATGGATATTGAAAACTTGGTGTTCTTTCTTCACTGCTGGAAGGCTAGGAACTAATAAAGACACTCTATCCGGGTTCTAAGGAGAAAGGAGAAAGGGAAACATATTGTTATATTTGAATGTGAACCCGGATAGAGTGTCTTTATTAGTTCCTAGCCTTCCAGCAGTGAAGAAAGAACACCAAGTTTTCAATATCCATATGATATTGACTCCATGAAAAACATTTATAATTGAAGAAAGACTGATGATGAAGACCAAGTCTTCGAAACTATAGTCTCAAACAAATAAATAATAGAAAAGTTTTTGTTTTGCCGAGAGTAGCAGAGTTGTTGATTCACAAAGAGAAACAAAGAGGTTGTCCTCTGCTTGATGCAAATAAACATATACACATATATCTCAAGATGATATATCTGTATATATATTATTTATTTGTTTGAGACTATAGTTTCGAAGACTTGGTCTTCATCATCAGTCTTTCTTCAATTATAAATGTTTTTCATGGAGTCAATATCATATGGATATTGAAAACTTGGTGTTCTTTCGTCACTGCTGGAGGGCTAGGAACTAATAAAGACACTCTATCTGGGCTCACATTCAAATATAACAATATGTTTCCCTTTCTCCTTTCTTCTTAGAAAGGAGGAATTTTTCCTTTTTTTCCTTTTTATCTTTTGTTAGCAAACATCTTAAGTAGATTACTATTGGATAGTTCAATTTGATTGTTTAAACAGAGTTCGGAATTTCTATTGAATGACTTCAAAATTTCTAAAGATTCGATTGCGCTAATCAATTTCGGGTTCTTTTCTCCTTTTATTAATCTAATACCTTCTGGGAAGGAGTGATTGTTTGAATTTAAATGTTCTGCAAAAGAATTTTCGTACTTTTTATTTTTATAATCTCTTATGTGTTCATTTAGTCGAATTTTCAGATTTCTCTCGGTTTTTCCCACATATATTGCTTCGCAATCTTTGCATTTCAAACTATAAACCCCTTCTTTTTCTATATTTGGTAATTTGTCTTTTTTATTTGAACCTAAATCTTTTCCTAGAGTAATTGGAGTTTTGAATACTGTTTTGAACCCTAATTTTTTCATTTTTTGTTTTAATTTTTCCGAAATTTGTCCATAATATGGAAGAACTATTCTAGGATTTTCTTTTTCTTTTTCATTCTTTTGTGAATATACTGATTCCAGGGTTAATTTTTCAATTTTTTTATTTAACATTTGGTCTATAAGGCTTGCTTCGTACCCATTATTATGGAATCAGTATATTCACAAAAGAATGAAAAAGAAAAAGAAAATCCTAGAATAGTTCTTCCATATTATGGACAAATTTCGGAAAAATTAAAACAAAAAATGAAAATTAGGGTTCAAAACAGTATTCAAAACTCCAATTACTCTGGGAAAAGATTTGGGTTCAAATAAAAGGGACAAATTGCCAAATATAGAAAAAGAAGGGGTTTATAGTTTGAAATGCAAAGATTGCGAAGCAATATATGTGGGAAAAACCGAGAGAAATCTGAAAGTTCGACTAAATGAACACATAAGAGATTGTAAAAATAAAAAGTACGAGGATTCTTTTGCAGAACATTTAAATTCAAGCAATCACTCTTCCCGGAAGTATTAGACCAATAAAAGGAAAAAAACCGAAGTTGATTAGCGCAATCGAATCTTTGGAAATTTTGAAGTCATTCAATAGAAGTTCCGAACTCTGTTTAAACAATCAAATTGAGCTATCCAATGGTAATCTACTTAAGATGTTTGCTAACAAAAGATAAAAAGGAAAAAAGGAAAAATTCCTCCTTTCTAAGAAGAAAAGGAGAAAGGGAAACATATTGTTATATTTGAATGTGAGCCCAGATAGAGTGTCTTTATTAGTTCCTAGCCCTCCAGCAGTGACGAAAGATTTACCAAGTTTTCAATATCCATATGATATTGACTCCATGAAAAACATTTATAATTGAAGAAAGACTGATGATGAAGACCAAGTCTTCCGAAACTATAGTCTCAAACAAATAAATAATATATATACAGATATATCATCTTGAGATATATGTGTATATGTTTATTTGCATCAAGCAGAGGATAACCTCTTTGTTTCTCTTTAGTGAATCAGCAACTCTGCTATCTCGGCAAAACAAAAACTTTTCAATTAAATCAAGGGAATTGTCATTCCATTGCCATTGATTGTAAATTATTTGTCATGGATAACAAAAGTGGTGGAAAATTCGGAAGACTGGATAAAGAAACTTTATCGGAAATCAGGAACGCCTCAGAGGAATATGCTCTAAATCTGTATTTTAAACTACGCTTAAAATACGCAACAGCGAACAAAAATATTTGGTTCAACAAAACTTGTCTTTCTGAAAATATAACTCCAAAATATGTACAGGTCAAGACAAAAAATCGTTCAGCAATCGCCTCAAAAGTCGTTCAGGATAGCCGGAAAAAATGGGTAAGTCTAGAAATTAATAAACATTACTCATTAAGGGACACATTCAAATATTATCTATATGAAATCCACACTAGGTTGACAGAAATCCTTCATGCATGCCAATTTGATATTAAAGATTGTGAAATAAGAGATAGGGTTGAATTTTTAATGGTTAAAAAACAAGCCAAATTAGACAATAAAATTAAGAATCTTAAAACAAATCAAAAAATTAAAAAACCAGAAAAACATATAGAAGCAAAAACAAGTAAATTCAATGATAGAGTAAAAAACTTCTCTAAAGAAAAATTTGATAAAATAGAAATAGAATTATTAGAAAAAGGTTTGAAACACTCAGTGGAAACCCCAATTAATAGAAACATTATTGAAGACATCGTAGTCAACCTTGAAACAGAGCTATCTAAAAATAAAGAAAGCAACATAAATAAAACTATTTGCGGGAAATTATTAGAGAAGGAAATTCGACACATTAAAAATAATAAAAATAAAAACAAAATTAATAATGAACCCCAAATCGTAAAATCACTCAAAGCGAAAATAAAAGAAAATAAATTGACTATAGTTAAAAGCGACAAAGGAAATTCAGTTGTAATTTTAGATCAAAAAACATACATGGAAAAAACCGAACAATTCATAAAAGCACATAAATTCGTAGAAATTAAAAACCCGGTCAATAAATTCAGTAAAATCGTTAAAGAAAAAATAAAAAGTTCAGAATTACTTTCAAAAAAAGAAAAATACATTCTAACAGAACGAAATCCATTATGCCCAAGGTTATATGGACTTCCCAAAATACACAAGTCAGAGGAATTAGAAAAAATTCCCATCAGACCCGTCGTTAGTTATATAAACTCATCAATAACGAAACTTGCAAAAAAACTAAACAGCATTTTTCGAGAAAGAACAAAATTCAAAGCTGAACATTCTATTAAAAACTCAATCGAACTTATAGACAAAATTAAAGATATTAAAATTCCTAATAATGCGAAGCTTCTATCCTTAGATATCACGAGCCTTTTCACTAATATACCGCCAAACGAAACAAAACAGTTAGTAGACAAAATTATTTTCAGGTCAGTTGGCCTAAACAACCTGGAAAAAATGGATCTAAGCAGTCTGGTCCACACATGTATCAACCACAATTTCTTTCAATTTGGGACAAAATTTTATGAACAAAGGGAGGGATTATCAATAGGATCTCCATTGTCCCCGTTATTAGCAGAAATATTCTTAAATGATTTTGAAAATAAATTCCTTGACAATGAAAAATATTCAAAAAACATTATATACTATTATCGATACGTAGATGATATAATTTTACTATGGGGGGGAACAAATAGACAATTAGACACATTTATAGAATATATAAATAATCTTCATGAGAAAATTAAATTCACAGTAGAGAAAGAAAAAGAGAAAATACTAAATTTTTTAGATTTAAAAATAAACATCTCCGGAAATAAGCACACCTTTGAAATTTATAGAAAACCCACAGCTACTGACATTGTAATACATAAAAATTCTTGTAGACCAATGTCACATAAACACGCAGCCTTCCATTCAATGATACATAGACTAATAAATATACCTTTATCAGAAAAAGCATATTCACAGGAATTAGAGACAATTAAAGAAATCGCGGTAAATAATGGGTACGAAGCAAGCCTTATAGACCAAATGTTAAATAAAAAAATTGAAAAATTAACCCTGGAATCAGTATATTCACAAAAGAATGAAAAAGAAAAAAGAAAATCCTAGAATAGTTCTTCCATATTATGGACAAATTTCGGAAAAATTAAAACAAAAAATGAAAAAATTAGGGTTCAAAACAGTATTCAAAACTCCAATTACTCTAGGAAAAGATTTAGGTTCAAATAAAAAAGACAAATTACCAAATATAGAAAAAGAAGGGGTTTATAGTTTGAAATGCAAAGATTGCGAAGCAATATATGTGGGAAAAACCGAGAGAAATCTGAAAATTCGACTAAATGAACACATAAGAGATTATAAAAATAAAAAGTACGAAAATTCTTTTGCAGAACATTTAAATTCAAACAATCACTCCTTCCCAGAAGGTATTAGATTAATAAAAGGAGAAAAGAACCCGAAATTGATTAGCGCAATCGAATCTTTAGAAATTTTGAAGTCATTCAATAGAAATTCCGAACTCTGTTTAAACAATCAAATTGAACTATCCAATAGTAATCTACTTAAGATGTTTGCTAACAAAAGATAAAAAGGAAAAAAAGGAAAAAATTCCTCCTTTCTAAGAAGAAAGGAGAAAGGGAAACATATTGTTATATTTGAATGTGAGCCCAGATAGAGTGTCTTTATTAGTTCCTAGCCCTCCAGCAGTGACGAAAGAACACCAAGTTTTCAATATCCATATGATATTGACTCCATGAAAAACATTTATAATTGAAGAAAGACTGATGATGAAGACCAAGTCTTCGAAACTATAGTCTCAAACAAATAAATAATATATATACAGATATATCATCTTGAGATATATGTGTATATGTTTATTTGCATCAAGCAGAGGACAACCTCTTTGTTTCTCTTTGTAAATAAATAATATATATATACAGATATATCTACTTGATATATATGTGTATATGTTCATTTGCATCAAGCAGAGGACAACCTCTTTGTTTCTCTTTGTGAATCAACAACTCTGCTACTCTCGGCAAAACAAAAACTTTTCAATTAAATTATATAAGTTTAATTTTTTTTCTGGATAAGGGGATTGGTAACCATTTTTTACTTTACCATACAGGGTGTATGGTCAAGTATTGTAATTTTACACGAAAGAAGCGTTTTTTCGAAATAATAATTGTTTTGTCAAAATGTCTGCTACACTGTTGGTTGGTTTGTGCAGGGGTCTGTTCGTTACCAAATTTTTGTGGACGAGCTAGCTCAAAAACTAGTGTGAATATCGAAACCAAATTTCACACGTAGTTTTAGTCCATTAAGATTAAGAGCTGATTAGATTTTGATGAATATCGACCCAAAAATAAGGGGAGGATGGGGGGGGGTTAAAATTTAAAATTATAATATTTTCTAACTAAAAAATAAGAAAAATGGAATATACTATAAAATAAACATATAATAATGAAAATAATTTATTTCTGGGGCCAAAATTAGGGAGAGCGGAAGGGCAAAAAAAATCTAGGCCATTTTAGCAAACTCAACCAAGTTTTGTATACATAATCAGCGGGCCCCCTAGAAGTCTAAAAATGCAAAAACTAACCCCAAAATGGGGGTGAAATGAAAATCTTGGCCCTTGTATCAAACTTAACCAAATTTTGTATACCTACATAATCAATGGGCCCCAGTAACTTAAAAATGCAAAAACTATCCCCCCCCTTACATGATTATCAATAATTTTATTAAATATTAAATATAAGAGAGGGGCCAGGGCATATGATAAAGTCAAGTGGATGGCCACATTGGAACGTGCCAATTTTTTTCGTCTGAAATGTGAAGAAAAACATTTTCGAGCATGATTATGTCTAATCGAATTTTTCAATTGACTTAGTAAAGAAAGTTTAACTGATAATGAACAAGAATATTTGGAGAAAACTTTATTACACTTTTTGTTTAATAAATCGACCTTTAAAATGTATTTTAGCAGTCATTTTAATGTCATGTATAAAAATATTCACCGCCTCCGTGGTCTAATGGTCAGAGTAACTGACTGGCAACCCGGAGGTCCCGGGTTCGATTCCCGGCTATGCTCAGAAATTTTTCTGTAAGTATAGGGTCTGGAACGGGGTTCACTCAGCCTCGTGAGGATAAATGAGTAGCTGCTTGATTGAGAAGTAGCGAATCTCAGTTAAGAAAACTGAAACGAAGGTTGTAGATGTGCGTTGAGCTAACCACTTGACCCCTCGGTACTGTTTCCAATTAGGACAGCAACCAATTCAGTAGGCCAAGACCCATGAAGGGTTGTCGAGCCAGAGATTTATTTATTTTTTATAAAATATTCAATCTCTTACAATGGTGCCAAATTTGTCAAACTAGCACGGGATTGGCTAGATTTGGTACATAAACAGCAAAAAGTTTTGGCCTTATGATCTATGAATCCTTATTGTCCTCATTGTCTGTTCTATATACTCTAGCATTAACTTTTTGCTGGGATTGTCGCGAAACAACTACCTTAATTTCCTAAAGAATGGTAGATATAATACTCAAAACTATGGGACTCAGGATGATAGTAAAAGAGCAGATTTTTTTGACTTTAAAAATGGTATTTATTTAATGGTCATATGCCTACTGTTACTAACAATGCACACTAATGAAGGCTGTTTTACTGAGAGTATACTTTGTCCGCTAATTTTAAAAATTATACCATTCGTTCGAAAATTAAACAGGCTATCAAAAATTTCTTTTGACGTTTTTTTTTTAAATATTATTTTAATTTAAAAATTTTAAATGCCCGCTTTTTTGAAACGGATAAATAATTGAATCAAATTGATATTTTTTTTTCAAAAGTAGGTCTTTTCATTGAAATGGTTAGGGGGGGGGGGGGTAGTTTTATGTGAACATAAAATAAAGAAAAAACTTTTCATATAAACTTATACCCAAAGAGGTCAAGTATTGTAATAGTTCATGAAAAAACCGTTTTTTTTTTGTTTCTTTTTTCAAAATATTTCAAAAACGGCTGAAACTATTTTGATAAAAAAAGTGGGCGAAACAAAAATTTTAAAATTAAAAAAAAAAAAAACAAAATATTAACCCTTATTTAGTACGGTTTAACCCAGCCATGTCCAACCCAAATTACTATTCGGGCCAAAATTTAGGAATGTACAAGGTACTGGGCCGCCACTCACCTGAACAAAAAAATTTCAATTCTAGCGCACACTGCGCTCAAATGAGTTACTTACACACAAATTAGCATGTACACAGATATACACAATAATATATAGGTATTTCAGTAAATTACAACAGATATTTAATGGGAAACTTGTTTATTTATTTTATTTGTAATTTTTTTAATATCAACTTCTAATTTTGTTGTGGCACAACGTAATTGATTCGTCAAATTTGCGTCGGTGAGCCTGTTACGGTCTTTGGTTTTGACTAATTTTAATCTAGAAAAAAATGACTCACAGAGATATGTTGTGCCGTTTGCTGCCACAATACACATAGCTAATTTTTTCAAATTAGGAAATTTATCTTCCTGGATATATTTTCCATAAAAGTCGACTATATTGATGTCCTCAAACCTAAATTTCATTTCTGAGTTGGACTGTAGATCGATAAGTTCCAGTTGTAAAAAATCTGGAGCTGAATTCACATCAATATTAAATGGACAATTGAAAATATTGAACATTTGCTCAAATTTTTCTAGGTGAGCAAATCTTTTTTCAAATTCCTCAAGCAAATCTTTAATATTATGCGAATATTCGGAAATGGGTTTATTTTCCATTTCGAAATCATTTAAGTGAGGGAAATGGGTGGCATTATTCGATTTCAGTTGATTTTGAAAATATTTTAATTTAGCAATGAATGTCTTTATGTCTTGATAGCAATTCGTAATTAATTTATTTTCTCCTTGAAGATTCTGATTTAGTTCATTTAATTTAGTTGTGATATCTATTAAGAAAGACAAATCCAACAACCATTTTTAATTAATTTGTGCGATTTCCTTTTTTTGTTATCGGGCCGCACAAAAATCGCAATCGGGCCGCAGGCCGCCAGTTGTACATGGCTGGTTTAACCGAATGAGTTGAAATTTTTTTACAGACCTCAATAATAAGTGATAGTTTGGAAAAAAATATCAATTTGATTCAGTCATTAAATGACAGCTATTTAAAATTTTACCGTTTTTAAGTTATTTTGATTTAAGAATTTTAATTGGTCGCTATTTTTAAACGAATGATTAGAGTAAATAAATATTTTTATCCCCATTAGATCCTTACATTGATGAGTTCTTAAAAAAATTTCAACTCTATCGATGAAACCGTTCCTGAGATACAAATTATTGAGTAAAAAAAAATTGACACGTTCTGATGTGGCCATCCGCTTGACTTTACCATACATTTCTGGTTTGAGTTTGGTACAAGAGCCTAGATTTTAATTTTTTGACCCCCGCCCCCCATTTTGGGGGGGTTTGTATTTCCATTTTTAGTGTTCTAGGGGCCCACTGATTATGTATACAAACTTTGGTTGTGTTTGCTCAAATGCCCTAGATTTTTTATATTTTGACCCCACAACCCCTCTAATTTTGGCGGAAGCAAAAAATATTTTCGTTATTTTAAGTTCATTTTATAGTATATTTCATTTTTATTGTTTTTTTATTTTGAAAATATTTTACAAAGAGAGAAACAAAGAGGTTGTCCTCTGCTTGATGCAAATAAACATACACACATATATACAGATATATCATCTCTGCTACTCTCGGCAAAACAAAAACTTTTCAATGAAAATATTTTAATTTTTAAATTTTAACCCCCCTCCCCTCCTCACCCCCTTAATTTTGGGTCGATATGCACCAAAATCTAATCAGCTCTTAATCTCAATTGATCAAAACTACGTGTGAAATTTGGTTTTGATATTCAGACTAGATTTTTGAGCTAGTGCGGCCACAATAATTTGGTAACGCACAGACTAACAGACATTTTGACAAAACAGTTATTATCTCGAAAAATATAATTTTCTTCGATGATCACTTATTAGAGTTTTTTATAGAGCGAATGCAGCACCTAGGACCAAACTATGAGTGTACTTTTTTCTCTAAGATTAGATAAAATGAAAAATTTCTTTAAGCTGCAACAGTATCGAGTTACATGTCACGAATCATTGTTTCGTTTCATTTGGTTTTTTAAACAATTTTTCTTACTCTAATTTCTGAATTTATTATTGAATATTTTTTTATTATTTGACTTATTTTGCGCCTTATTACGTAGGGTTGTTGGAGCATCGAAATAAGGGTTAATATGTATCTTAAGATACAAATTATATAGTAAAAAGCAATAAATAAACTGGTGGATAGTTAGTAAAAGAATCGTTTTCAGACAAATGTTTATATGAACTTTTTCCATTATTTTGACCCATATAACAACCATCTGAATTATCTACTCGCATTATAAATACAGATATATGTATAAATCCGGATTTTCCAGTGTGCCTGAATATTCAATTTTTTAAAAAAATTTTAATTACTGGTTTATTTTTTCATTTATTTTTTAATTTTTTTTGTATGTTTGATCATTAATGAATATTTGTTGTTGTTTCATATCATTTTTTTTGCCCACTAATCCTAAAATAAATTAATGGATATTGGTTACCTACCACCATACCACCATAGCGAGAATTCAAAATCCGCTTCTCTCCTGGTTTATTTTAATAATAATTTTTTTGTTTGTAAATCATCCAGCAGTTGTTGTTGTTGTTTGCCTCCGTGTGGTATACTACTCTATCTATATTTTTTTTCATGTGATAGCAAAATGAATATTTTATTATTTTCAAATGTCATTAGATAATCCTAATGAATTGTATCCACACGGTTATTGCCTGCCTGCCTGCCTACCGGGCTGCCTGAATGCCTGCCTGGCGCCGCCTCACTACCTGTCAACCCACTCCTCCCCCCACACCACCATACGCTAAATCCTAACCTATTCTCTCTCAATATATGCGTATATTTAATATAAAAAAAAAAATGTTTGTGAAATATGTTAAAGCCCATATTTAGTGATAAAAAAATAATAAATCATACGCTCCATCTCCGTTTTTAATTTATTCCACGTAATTGAAAAGATTTAGTTTACCGAGAGTTGATATTATGATTCATAAAGAGAAATCATCTGATTGATATAAATATATTGAAAAATAAGCTAATGTGGCCATCCACGTGACTTTATCATACACCATATACCCCTTCTCTTATATTTGATAATATAATTTATAATCATTTACGAAAAAACCCTCCGCTCCACTCTGAATTTTGGGCTCATTAGGAATTTATGATATCTACTTATAGTACAAGATCCCGACTTAGGTCGACCTTCACCTATCGAGGTTCTTGATGAAATTAATATTTTGATAATATAATGTATATTAATAAACAAAACTTGATAGGGTCGACATCCAATTTCCCTGAATAGCTATTTTTGATACAAAATTCAATAAAAAACATAAAGAAAGAGTCATTGAATTTGAATGTTGATGCAAAAATAATTGTTAGTCAGAAGGATAATGTTACATATTGATAATTTCGATGTGAGGGAATTTTTCCCATCTTAAGATTGTTCCAAGGCTGTAGATGACATATTTGTAAATTTTTTTTTTTTTTTTATGATAATGATGAGAGAGGAGTTACACCAAAAGGTGCAACCCACCTAAAGGCCTGGGTTGGCCCTCCATCGTGAAAAGAAGAAGAAAGAATTTTATGGGTTGGGCGGGGGTCGAAGGTATCTGTGGATACGGGTCTTAAATAGCTGAAGGTTATAGGTCGCGGGAAAGATGGTGGCAGGGAGCGAGTTCCAGTCTCTGGAGGTCAAAGGGATAAAAGAGTTGGCGAAAGCGCTTGTTCGAATTTTATCCAATTTGACAGCGAAGGGGTGCTGAGCGTTAGAAAACCGCGTGTTTCGCGTGATTCGCGAAATGTCGAAACGTTCCTGTGTGACAATAGAATAAATAAAAATTAAAAGATAAAAATGTGTTTTTTTGTCAAAAAAGAATAAAACTAACACGTATTTAAAAGAGAATTTGTATCCTCAAAAAATTTAGATATATATAAATAAAAAATTCTCAGAATTAATCAAGAAATTAAAAATAATTAATTAATTAATTAATTCCCAATGAAATTATCTGTATTTTCATATTTAACAATAAGGGAAACTCTATAACTACAAAATACTAATTCGAAGTTACCTGTTAATACCCTGTCTACCTGGACTTATGCAGCGAAAAAAGATGGCGACCCAACTTTTCCATTTTATATACATATTTTAGTCTCAATTGGTGGTTAATATGTATATTTATCCGGAAACTCGATAACTAGATATATGTAATAAAATTAACAACTTTAATTTTTTATTAAAAATAGATATGCAGGAAATTGGATGTCGACCCTATCAAGTTTGGTTTATTAATACATTATATTATCAAAATATTAATTTCATTAGGAAACTTGATAGGTGAAGGTCGACCTAAGTCGGGATCTTAGACTATTATAAATTGGATGTCTTCTAAAGTAAATATCAGCTTTCTTTGATTTTTATTTGTAAATTTTATTAGGGAAGTGTGTACAAATTTAGCCACGCTAACGTTAGTTGATTTTTTAAACTGACTTCCAATCGACTTATAGACATTAAAATTAGTATTTATATACTTCAACTATCCTTGTACCTAAAATAAATTTTCAATCACCTTAGGAATAAGTTAAAGCACCTGAAAAAATTAAATTTACAAAAATTACCCAAATATGCTACTTTATACAGACATGGTCGGGCAAAGTGGCCACTTAACTTCTAAGTAAAAAATAAGTGATAAAAAAGTCTTTTCACTTAGAAAATAATTAAATTGAATTAAATTAGAGAACATTTAATTTAATTTAATTTATAACTGTTTTTCGAATTTGAATATAGCTTAGAAAATAATGTATTTTATTTAAAGATTAAATTCTTTTTGAACTTCCCCCTTTTGGGACGCTATCAATTTCACATAGGAAGTCATTTTCATAAGGTCATAAAGGGTGCATATGCGAAATTTCATACAAAATCAATCATTGGACAAATTCTGCAGGATTCTGGCCTACAAAAAAGCTCTAAAGAGTTAACATCGAAAAAGTTATATTTTACGAGATATTAATTATTTTGGCAAAATGTCTGTTAATTAGTATCTTAACAACTTTTGTGTACATTCTAGCTCAAAAACTAGTGTGAATATCAAAACAAAATTTCTCATGTAGATTCTTTATCTATTAATATCTATCAACTCTTATTAAACGATCAAAAATTGAATGTATATATTTATACTGATATATGGGGAGATCCATTACATTTCGACGAAAGTGTGCGGGGGTGGCTCACCGATTTTGATGCCGATTTTTTCCTCGAAAGTGCATCAGAAAAGGAGATGGTACCGAAAATTTGAGCCCGATTTGATCAAATTTGGCCGCAGAATTTTTTGAATTTTGAAAAAAGTCGATTTTTCAGTCATTTTCAAAAGTTTATATCTCAGCTTCAATATAACTTAGAGACTTGTTTGAAAACGCATTCTACTCTGTAAAACTCTCTACTTTTAAGAAAAAAATTGGTCATTGGTTTGATACTCAAGTTCGGCTTTACAGCGAGCTGCTAACTAAACCACTGTTTCAGACAAATTTCGCCTATTTTTAAAATGCTGTCATATCTACAGTTTTCAAAGTAGTGGGTTGATCAACAGCTGATATTTTTTTGTTCAGATATACTCTGAAGAAATCTACCCACTTTTTACTTGAGTGCTTAAGTTATGGCCATCTAAAGCCGATCGATTTTTGAAAAATCGTCAGTATTCAGATAACCAGAACTTTTTCTTTCAAATAAAAATCCTTTGAAATTTTGAGGCAATATACTTCATAATATCCTTAAACAGCCCTGAAAATTTCAAATTTTGAAATAAAAGTGGTTTCGTAGCTATGGATTTTTTAAAATATCAACTTTTCGATTTAATATGACATTTTTTGTGGTTTTATCATCAATTTTATAATTTTAACGTAAGTAATTGATATTTTTAAGAAAATATATTCGAAAAATAATTTTTATAAAAAAATAAAACCGACTTCAAAAAAATTAAATGCAACAAATAAAATCATAATAACCAAAAATCAAATAAAATACACTAAAAGGTATAAAATAATTATTATCTTATTTAGTTACAACTAAACGACGAAATATAAACATGAAATTAATTTTTGAAGTCGGTGCCAAACAAACTATACCCACCAAGACGTGCTAAAAGTCTATAAGATCCGTCGAGTGCGATTCATAAAATGTATATGTTTGGCACCAAATTTAAAAAGTAATTTCATGTTAATATTTCGTCGTTTAGTTGTAACTAAATAAAATAATTATTTTATACCTTTTAGTGTGTTTTATTTTATTTTTAAGTTATTATTATTTTATTTGTTGCATTTAATTTTTTTGAAGTCGGTTTTATTTTTTTTTATAAAAATTATATTTATTTTTCTCATTTTAGTGATGTTATTAATAGTGACTTAATATAATACCTTGCATGCATCTCGTAAGAAAGCGTCAGGTGAATGAATCAGAAAATGCTAATAAAATTCAATTCATAAATATAGAAATTCTCTCGAAACGTTTGCGGGTATTAAATGAATGTTTGAAGATTTTATTTATTATAATTTCGATTATTTGGTCATAAGAATTGGAGATTTACGTTATTTCGTCATTGATTATATGTTCAGAACTTGACCAAATTAATATGGTACCACCCCTAAGGTACTCTCTTTCCAATAAAAAAAGAATAATTAAAATCGGTTCATAAACAAAGAAGTTATGTCTGAACAAACATATCAAAAAAGGTCCAATACCAATGAAAAAAAACGGGACCAATTGGAAGCTAGACTGAACCCAATGCAAAAAACCCATCAAAATCGGTTCACAATTGGTGGAGATATGAGGTAACATAGACACAAAAAAAAATCGAATAGAAAACTTCCTCCTTTTTTGAAGTCGGTTAAAAATAAGGATCAAAATGGATTGTTTGAGAAAATTGAGTGAAAAAATTAATTAATTAACTATTGTGATGAAGAGCTGATTAGATTTTGATTGAAATAGAACAAAAAATTAAGGGGGGGGGGGGCGTTCTTATAGAAATTTCCCCCACTTTGGAGGCCACTGCTCTAGGTAACCAGACTCAAATTCATTAAGAAAAAAGAAAAACCGACTTCAAAAAATTAAATGCAACAAATATAAAAATACACTAAAAGGTATAAAATAATTATTATCTTATTTAGTTACAACTAAACGACGAAATATTAACACGAAATTACTTTTTAAAGTCGGTGCCAAACAAACTATACCTATAAGCGAGCGTACCCGCCAAACGTATTAAGTAAGATCCGTCGAGTGCGATTCATAAAAGGTATATGTTTGGCACCAACTTCAAAAAGTAATTTCGTGTTAATATTTCGTCGTTTAGTTGTAACTAAATAAGATAATAATTATTTTATACCTTTTAGTGTATTTTTATATTTGTTGCATTGATTTTGATGTTATTTTTCTTAAAAATTTTTATTTTTCTCTTTTTAGTGATGTTATTAATAGTAATCATATCATCAGAACTTGACCAAATTAATATGACACCATCCCTAAGACACCCCCTTTCGGATAAAAAGAACCATCGAAATCGGTTCATAAACAAAGAGGTTAGGTCTAAACAAACCTAATAAAAAAGGTCTAATACCTATGAAAAAAAATCGAAAAAAATGGGACCAATCGGAAGCTAGACTGGACCCAATGCAAAAAAACTTTTCAAAATCGGTTGACAATTGGCGGAGATATGAGGTAACATAGGCACAAAAAAAAAAAAAAAAAAATCAATCGAATAGAGAACCTCCTCCTTTTTTGAAGTCGGTTAAAAATAAACACAGATGGAGATTATTAGTTTTCAATATATGTTCAGAGATGAAATATCTATCGATCCTCGGGTGCCTTCTGCTGAAACTTCTTTCTCCTAACATTTCTAAAGGCTTCTTCTTCTAAAGGAGCAACAACGGAGAATTACAATTCTCAAAAGAAAAAGAAAAAAAAATTATTTATTTTTCTAGAGCGCGATAAAAGAGAGTGCATTTTACATGACACTTAACAAGCATCGAAACGAACGATTAGTTGTCCGTCCGTCCGTCCTGAGGCACAGCTGAATAAACAACCACGCGATATGCACTGAGATCGGTAAAAAGAAGCTGAAGAAATCAAAAGCCCCCCCGCCCGGACAACAAAAGAACCCCCGAGGTTGTTTGCTCAATTGGACATGGGAAATAATTACAAAACAGACAACAACAATGCAATATCAGGGATCGGCAAACAAACCGACGCGATGTGGCCAAAAAAAATATAAAATTTGTGTTTAAAATAAACACGAAAAAAGGTGCGGGAGGGGTGGGGGGGGGGGGTCATTGTGTGAAATCAATTAACAATCTGTACAACAAACCAGCAGGAGAGCAAAGAGACCTTAGATAAACAACAATCTTGCTAACCTAAAAATGTTCTATAGATCTATTTTTATATAGCGAAATATCAAAGTTAAAGTAGTATGCTTATATAGGGCATTCCACGACAAAGCGGACGGTTTGAAAAATTTTAATTTTTAATTTCCTTCATTTTTTGACATTTTTAACCGACTTCAAAAAAGGAGGTTCTCTATTCGACTGAATTTTTTTTTTGTGTCTATGTTACCTCATATCTCCGCCAACTGTGAACCGATTTTGATGGGTTTTTTTGAATTGGGTTCAGTCTAGTTTCCGATTGGTCCCGTTTTTTTTTCATTGTTATTGGACCTTTTTTAATATGTTTGTATGGCATAGCTTTGTTTATGAACCGATTTTAATGATTCTTTTTAACCGACTTCAAAAAAGGAGGAGGTTCTCTATTCGACTGAATTTTTTTTTTGTGCCTATGTTACCTCATATCTCCGCCAATTCTCAAACGATTTTGAAAAATTTTTTTGCATTGGGTCCAGTCTAGCTTCCGATTGGTCCCATTTTTTTTTCGTTTTTTCATAGGTATTAGACCTTTTTATTAGGTTTGTTTAGACCTAACCTCTTTGTTTATGAACCGATTTCGATGGTTCTTTTTTTATCCGAAAGGGGTGTCTTAGGGATGGTGTCATATTAATTTGGTCAAGTTCTGATGATATAATCACTATTAATAACATCACTAAAAAGAGAAAAATAAAAATTTTTAAGAAAAAAATAAAAACCGACTTCAAAAAATTAAATGCAACAAATATAAAAATACACTAAAAGGTATAAAATAATTATTATCTTATTTAGTTACAACTAAACGACGAAATATTAACACGAAATTACTTTTTGAAGTCGGTGCCAAACATATACCTTTTATGAATCGCACTCGACGGATCTTACTTAGTACGTTTGGCGGGTACGCTCGCTTATAGGTATAGTTTGTTTGGTACCGACTTCAAAAAGTAATTTCATGTTAATAATTCGTCGTTTAGTTGTAACTAAATAAGATAATAATTATTTTATACCTTTTAGTGTATTTCATTTGTTGCATTTAATTTTTTGAAGTCGGTTTTTATTTTTTTCTTAAAAATTATTTTTATTTTATTGGAAAAAGGTTGCCTTAGGGGCGGTACCATATTAATTTGGCCAAGTTCTGGAATAACGTAAATCTCCAATTCTTATGACCAAATAATCGAAATTATGATAAATAAAATCTTTTATAAAAAAATCTTAAAACATTCATTTAAACCCTTCAAACGTTTCGAGATAATTTCTATATTTATGAATTGAATTTTGTTATCATTTTCTGATTCATTCGCCCGACAGTTTCTCTTACGAGATGCATGCAAGGTATTATATTAAGTCACTATTAATAACATCACTAAAAAGAGAAAATAAAAATAATTTTTATAAAAAAAATAAAACCGACTTCAAAAAAATTAAATGCAACAAATAAAATAATAGTATACTCAAAAAATAAAATAAAATCCCCTAAAAGGTTTAAAATAATAATCTAATTAAGTTACAATTAAACGACGAAATATTAACATGAAATTACTTTTTAAAGTCGGTGGCAAACATATACTTTTTATCAATCGCACTCGACGGATCTTACTTAGTACGTTTTGCGGGTACGCTCGCTTATAGGTATAGTTTGTTTGGTACCGACTTCAAAAACTAAATTCATGTTAATATTTCGTCGTTTAGTTGTAACTAAATTAGATAATTATTTTATACCTTTTAGTGCATTTTATTTTATTTTTGAGTTATTATTATTTTATTTGTTGCAGTGAATTTTTTGAAGTCTCGATTTTTTTCTAAAAATTATTTTTTAAAACAAATGATTGGATCATATTGATATTTTTTGCCAATTAGATCTTTATATTCTTTTTTATTCTATTTGTAATTGTAAATGTGTACTAGCGATTAATTGATAGTGTTGCTATGGGTACAGAAATAGATTATATGTACCCACGTTCTCTCGATTGTTCCATTGGTGATGATTCATCAACGAACATTACAGGACAATTTCCCTCAAATTTCTAGCAAATTTATTATATATAGGTTCTGGATCTATCTATTGAGCTATATATATGTGGGTGTGTGTGTGTTAAGTCGCTTATCTCAAAAGCCACACGCAATGCCCCCCCCCTCGTCCACCCTTTACGAATATTCCAAAGATAGAGAAAATGAAAAGAGAATCCGCCTCGAGCAAAGCGAACAAATCACGTTAATTGGAAATTCCATTAACCAATAGAAATCGAAGAAAATCAAAACAGATTGTCATTTATTAGATCCGAGATGAAATGGATTATGTATATATAGGGTATGGTCAAGTATTGTAATCGTGATTGAAAAAGTTGATTTTTTTTTTAAATACAGTAGAGCATCGATTATCAGAATAGTGATCAACCGAAAGGGGTGGGTGAAGCAGAACACAATCATGTTCAAACTTGTCGAGGCACGCTCACTGTTTGCCAGTAGCAGAGCATTAGTCATTTAATAGCAACATTTCGTATAATGGGAGTCCCTGATATATAGACAACCAATTTACCAGATCAGTTAAGGGTCTGCATACCCTGCAAAAAAAGGCGCAAGCCATTCTCTATTTCAATGCGAAGCATGGATGAATGGATGATGTACGTATGTCAGGGGCGTAGTCAGAACTTGGTTCTGGGGGGGGGGAGGGGTTCTACTAGTTAGTTTTTAGAACAAAATGTTTTTATTTCCAAATTAAAATTTAAATATTTATTATTTAATAATAAAAAAATTTATTTGTTCAATTTGATTCTTTTAATTTTTTGACAGGAAACAATTACTTTGTTTTAAAAAGTTTATATATTTTATTATTATCATTTCCGTCCATAATTTAATTTATAATTTGAAAGTTTATATTGGGAATATAAGGACAAGTTTTTTATGTGTGACTTTTATTTTATCCACCAACGTTTCGTCGACTTTGCCGACTTAGACGAATGTGTGACATGACTATTTGAAGCCCTGAAGAAGTCGGCAAAGTCGACGAAACGTTGGTGGATAAATACAAAAGTCACACATAAAAAACTTGTCCTTATTTTCCCAATATAAACTTTCAAATTATATTTTATGTTTGAAATGCTTTTTCTCTTAGTAAAAAATCCGGACAAATAAGTTTAATAAATGAGCCACTGAAGAAGTTGCAAAACAGCAACGAAACGTTTGGCGTATTTAATTTAATTTAAAGTCATGTCCAACTCCCTGCGATTCC
Source organism: Forficula auricularia (assembly GCA_024734495.1). Classification (NCBI taxonomy): domain Eukaryota; kingdom Metazoa; phylum Arthropoda; class Insecta; order Dermaptera; family Forficulidae; genus Forficula; species Forficula auricularia. Next base: position 4,139,471 of record JALMQS010000089.1, read on the forward strand.
TTTAATTATTAATCATGGACACGAATAATGAAATATTACATATTTATTTTTATTTTACAATTATATGAGCATCGAGCAATAAATACTCCCTACCCATGTCCATATTTAGTACAATGTTCTTTTTTATTTAATCATTTTTTTAATATTTTAGTGAAAAAATTTTGAAAAAACCCAAGACTTGGATACTAGTTAGTTAAAAGGATATAAAGAAATTCTATGCTTTTATATATTAATATTAGAGTCCCGTTAAATTAGAATAAAAAAAACATTAATCGGTAAAGATCTGAATTTTGGTATACATTCTTATTCCAGCTTCGCATTGAACATACTAAAAGTCCTCTTCAAAATCTGTTGTGCTCGAGCGGCAATCTAGAAAAAAGGTACCCTTTTTCAGTTGTTTGCCTGTATCTCGGCAACTAAAACTGATCTCAACAAAAACACTTGTGTAAAAAAAGGCCAAGTTCGATTAATAAAATCCGTTTGCCAAAAAAAGTAGTGAGATCTAATGTGCTGCCAAGTTCAACATCATCAATTTATTAAATGAGTCGAGAATATATTAGTAACTTCAATTAAAACGCATGTTTTTCATTTCACATGTCCCTCTATATTTTTTATTGATTTCACATTTTTAGTTGAAATTATTTTCCTAAAACTTGGCTTTTACGCATTAAATTATTATTATTATTGTTTGATAGGGCCTCCACCACTCCCCTCTTATTAAGATCCCATGATATGGTAACTAGTAATTCGTGACATACATAATAATGCGTAAAAGCCAAGTTTTATGAAAATAATTTCAACTAAAAATGTGAAATCAATAAAAAATATAGAGGGACATGTGAAATGAAAAACATGCGTTTTAATTGAAGTTACTAATATATTCTCGACTCATTTAATAAATTGATGATGTTGAACTTGGCAGCACATTAGATCTCACTACTTTTTTTGGCAAACGGATTTTATTAATCGAACTTGGCCTTTTTTTACACAAGTGTTTTTGTTGAGATTTCACTTCTTTTTGTAAGTTGGATTTATCCTATAAATTTAACCCCTTCATTTCGGGCCCTGAAGAAGGAAAAGTTTCGATTTTTCAATTTCGTCCTTTATTAATGTGTCAAGCTTTACCAGTATGCCAAATTTCAGCATTCTAGGTTCATTGAATTTTTAGTATATGTTAATTAAGTCTATAACTTTCACCCCTTCATTTTAGGTCCTGAAGAAGGGAAAGTTTCGATTTTTGGATTTTTCCCATTAATTGTACCCCAAACTCTACCTGCCTGCCAAATTTCAGCATTCTAGGGTTAGCGGAAGTACTCTAGAATTTTGATGAGTGAGTGAGTGAGTGAGTCAGTCAGTCAGTGAGTGAGTGACGAAAAAGCCTATCTTTGGCTTCTTGTAACTTGGATGGTATAAACAGTAGAAATATGAAATTTTGTAATTTAGTTAAGCTTATGGACCAGTATTCTGGAAAAAAATTTCAGCCATGTAGAGGTTTCCATTACGAAGTTACAGAGGCGTCAAAATGGCCTGAGTTGTTTCCTGTCAAGGGTAGTCTGGCAGTGCACACATCCACGCTCGAATCGAACTTGGCTGGGGCACTGCCGTACCCCCAGATACAAAAAAATGTTCAGATAAAAAACATATTTTGATTATTTATGTTCATCGATTAAAGTAATAAGTTGTTTAAGGGAAATAAGGACAATAGCTTATGAAAATAATTTATTTTTGCCAACGTTTCGTCAACTTTGTTGACTTCCTCAGGGCTCAAACAAATTAACTTCTTTGTCAATCTATTAATATTCATTCTTAGCAAACAGAAAAGGCCAGTCATCGAATGACACTCAAAAAGATGCTTAAATCTTTGCTTTCATCATTTAATCAAAGGGTCCCTCACTGAAAACTTTTTTCAGTTTAGCCTGATTTTTTGATTTTCCCTTTGAGTTGAAAGGAGTGAAAAAAACTTTAGCTATAACTTTTATATATGTTGCATGTCAGAGAGAAGTTTGTCTTAAGGTTTGGCTAACGGCCCGGCAAGCTAGTTAGCGCTTGGGTTCAATTCCTAAGGGGACGAACCTCTCTGATATGCAATGTAAAAATATTTTCCCTAAAATCTTTGATTGGTCATTAAAAGTAAATTCATTTATTGAAAATAAATATTATTATGTTTCAAAAATGTCAACTAAAAATATGGACGGGGGGGGGGGGGGGGGGGTAGTTTTATTGAACAGACACGATTATAAATTTTAATTTTCCTCATTAATATATCAAAGAATAATTGATGCGCCAACGAGAATTATTTTGACTGATTTGAAAAAAGATATTTTTATCTCGCGAGAATACTGCGGATTACGCTATTGGAGTCTGCGGAGTATTAAGTCTGGACCAAGAGAGAAAAAGATGTGATCCACTTAGCTACAATCCAACGTCATTTCGCGTATAGCCCGCTAGACATTCGGATGGATCACCAAGTGAATTTGAAATCTCAGATGTTATATATTCGATCTCCCAGTCCAAAGCGCTAGATCTATTAGCATGTATGTTAGATGCCTGCCATTAATTAACTGAAGGTTTTCTACATTTGATTCAATCGCAATTATTTTCACTCAATATTTGACAAAAATTCCCTACATTAGATTCGCGATTGAATCAAATGTAGAAAACCTTCAGACACGATTATATTGTATTGCTTTTATTTTTTTGCCATATATTAACAAGCTTTTCTTATTGACGTAAAAATAATAAACTAAATAAAATAATGCAAATATTTGACCGACTATAATAATCTGATTTCTACACTAATTTCTTCAACACACACACACACACGAACACTCAATGTCAAAAATGAGCTATAGTTCCCGAAGGTCACAAATGATCTAAAAAATAATTAATATTTGATTGTAATTGTGAATAATTTATGTTCACAAGTGTCCTCCTGTTTTATTTCGTCTTTTTTTTATTTAATTCTTTCTCTGAAAAGTTACTTTGAAAATATCCGTGTTTGCCACGAAATGTGCAATATTTGACAAAAAATCCTTCAAATATGCAATTTTATGCAATATTACTCAAATAGGCAAAAATATGCAGTATAAAATTTAACCCACAGTATCCTAGATGTAAGATTCGGATAGATAATTGATCCCCTGGGTCGCATGTGGTGGAAAACAAAATATGCAATTGCATAGGAATCCGGCCTCTACTTATAATTAATTGAAAAAAAATTCAAGTTTTTCTTATAGACCAGTGGTTCCCAACCTTTTGTGGCCCATTGCCCCTTTCTGGAGGTTGACTAACACCTATCGCCCCTTTTTCATTTTAATTGTTGCTAATTTTAATTTGAAGTAAAGTGTAAATAATAAAGCAGTTGTATTATTTTAGCTGAGTATTGACGACACTTCTTCTTTGAATCCATAGTGCATGAACTTCTACTGACTTAAAAACTGACTTGCTTGTGTCTTGAAAATTGATAGACTTTTTGAGTGGTCAAAATATTGAAGCCTGCCTATTTTCTAGAAATTACTCTCTTGGAAAATTCCCACGCAAATACGAAATTTAGAAAACTCCCAATCAATGAATTTATTATTGACATCTGGTGTTTCCTTTAGAATCTCTTAGCCCAAAATATGAAAAACATAAATTAAATTTATCGAGGTTCAAAAAGTGCGAATTGTAAAGTCCCACCAATTGTCAAATAAGGCATGTTCCAGCATCAAAGGACATGCTACTCCAAAATATTATCATTAAAAATAAGTATATTATTATCAAGAAAAAAATACTCTAAATGCCGCGTTCACAATAGTATGTTTCTTTGTAATTTATTAGAAATTTAAATATTTTTTCTAAAAAATATTAATATAACATTATTTATATTTGAGAATGAAAATTACATTTAACAACTCGCAAGGGAAGTGATTCCATTTTTTTGCAAGTGAGTGTATTTTAATTTCCCCCCCCTTTGAATAGGTACTCATCACCCCCCAATCGCCCCTCACTTATTTATCGCCCCCTGCTAACCCAAATCGCCCACTTGGGGGGCGATCGCGCCCAGGTTGGGAACCACTGTTATAGACTATCAAAATTATTTATAATAAAGTTTTAAAATAGATATAAAAAATAGATTATTTTTTTTTTTAAGACCCAATTTTAATGAATAATTCAATGTCTGAATTGCGGAAATTTGTATGTGCGCGCGTGTGTGTGTGTGTGTGGACGTTTTTAGGTGTTGTCGTGTATGTCTTGAAGGTGGTCTTGTGGGACGAGACAAACAGACAGACAGACAGACACCTTCTGGGTGAGAATCCCAATTACCCGGGCAAACCGCAGCTCCCTCCCCGTGTCCCGGCTTTTCTTTTTATCTGTGGAGAGGCCGGCATTCCTGAAAAGCACCCGGGCCCTTTCAAAGGGCACTAATTCACGCGCGAGAGGACAGCCGGCCAGCCCTCCCTGGCTGCCTACCTTCACTTCACACTCAAACGAATATAAATATCATATATATGGAGAGAGGGGGGAGGGGGGATTTTTACTAAAAGGGACACAGTCAAATTGAAAAAGATTTATAATTTAATAGAGAATGCTGATCAGGATGGTCTGGGCTCGTTCTTTCATTACACAACAGTGAACGGGGTCGATCTTTATCATTACAGGAATATAGAGTGAAAAACTAGTCAAGGTGAAACGCATTCAGAAGCATCTACTACTGTCTCTATAACACGACACTAAGGCCCTTTTCATACTAGGCAATTCCCAGGCGACGCAACTGAAACTCGACTATCGACAATTTGTGTCGCCTGTGCTTAGGAATACCTTCAGGCGACTTACTACATCACACTGAGAATATTGCAAATCAATTCAGGAGAGATTTAATAATAAAATTATTATTATTTTTTTTAATTTTAAATCCCACTAAAAGTTCATTACAAATATTGTTACATATTAGGATTTGCCAATTTAATAATCATCATCATTGAGTATACAGTCCTAAGACTGGTTTGATGCAACAATCCGTCTCCACTCGACTCTGTCCCCCGCTAGCTGTTTGAGCTCTCTAAATGTCTGGCATCCCATATCCCCAATTATTTGGTTGAAATATTCTAATCTGGGTCTTCCCCTTCCTCTTTTCTTTCCCACCTCCCCCTCCAAGATATCCCTAAGCAGTCCCCCATGTCTCAGTGTGTGCCCCATCATCTGACGTCTTCTCTTCTTCAGGCTCTTCCACAAGGTTCTTCTTTCTCCGATTCTTCCAAGAACTTCTTCATTTGTAATTTTATCCATCCATTTGATATTCATCATTCTTCTGTAGCACCACATTTCGAAAGCCTCTAATCTCTTTCTCTCCGCTTTTCTAATTGTCCAGGTTTCACACACGTACATGGCTATGCTCCATACATATGTCTTTAATAGCAACTTCTTGTTTTCTATGCTGATTGAGGAGGAGCATAGTAGTTTTTGTTTTAAATTAAACCCCATTTTTGCTTGGGCAATTCTTGATTTAATTTCGTTTTCGCTCCTCCCATCCCATGTTATTTTACTTCCTAGGTAGCGGAATTCCTTAACTCCTTCTAAGTTTTCTTGGTTAATTTTGATGCATTTCTGTCTTGTTTGTTCTTTTTTGTACATACTAGGACCTTGGTTTTATTCCAATTATTGCCAATTTAATCAATTTATTTATTTTTTTCTTTTGTTAAGGGAGAATGGTGTAGGTTTTTGATGAAACATTTGAAATAAAGTAAAGAAAATTTTGAAATTTTTTAGAAGATTTATTGATTAGAAAGCTCGATAAAATGACAAAACAATTTAAAAAGTTAATTTCATTTTGTAACTTCTAGGTGGAAGGAATCGATGCTCTTAATAGTTGGAAACCGGATTTAGTATATAAAACCGAAAATTGTGGTCCCCAGATGGCAAAAAGTGGTCCAAAATTCATTGGTCAGTGCGTATGTATGTGCCCACCCCTGCGTTTCGCAACCATAAGTCTCAGAGCTACGAAATTCGAAACTTTATCTCGATATAAGCTAGAAAGAGTACAGCAAGAATTTTTTTTTTTTTGAGAAAAAAACGAAAAATCTTTCATGTTAAATGTCCATTTCCGGTTTTCTGATTTCAACCAAAAGCTTGCTGTACTCCTAGCTTGTATAGAGCTCAAGTTTCGAATTTCGTATATCTGAGACTTATGGTTGCGAAAGGCAGGGGCTACATACGTACATACGTACCCACTGAATAATGGATTTTTGGGCACTTTTTGGCCTTTGGGGACCACAATTTCCGGTTTTATGTTCTAAACTCGATTTCCAACTATTAAGGGCAACGATTCCTTCCATCTAGAAGTTACAAAATGAAATTAACTTTTTTCATCTCTGAGATACAAGCTCTCAAAGAGTCAGGACCCAGACTGGCCATCGCAATACTCTCTCATTATATTCTATAGAATATGAATGTGAAAGTAAAAAGTTAAAAGACGAATCTTATTCCATATTTTTCGAGGACTCTGATTCCTCTATTGCAAGTAGCGACAACACACAGAGTCTACTGGTAGCACTGTTGACTTAAAAACACCTCAATAGGTACCTAAATAATAATTTTACTCGAGATTAAATCGCGCTGATGTTAAAAATGTATGAGTCCTCAACAAATCCAATGGAAGGCAACAGGAAACCACCATTGTGACAATTTCCCCAGCAAATGCTCTCCATAATAATAGCCAATGCTCGAAATCGCGTATGGTACTTGAAAAAGGAGAATCTTTCATACCATATTATTAGAGACCGGATTTTTATACAGTAAAAACTGCCAAAATATGCTACTAAAAATGCTGAAATATGCAAAAATATGCAGTAAAAGATAGCCAAATAATTTTTTTATGCACTAAAAATTAAAATTAAAGACAAAAAGACTATATAATTGAAGGAATGCTATGAAAGGAATAAAATGATAAAATAAGCTAAAGAAACCAAGTGTCAAATATATACATTTATTGCGTAAAAAATTGCACAAAATTCTGATTAAATTTAACATATTAAAAAATCTTTAAACTCAAAGAAATATTAGGTGGACTTGAATAAAATTAACATAATAAATTTAATATTGTTTCAAAAATGTGAACGAAAAAAATACGGAGGGGGGGGGGCTAGTTTTATTTAACAGATAGCGATTGTATTGGTTTTTTATATTAACCATCTCTTGTCTATTGACGTACAAATAATAAACTAATAAAGAATTAATGTAAAATTTGACCGGCTATAATCAGATCCCTACACTAATTTACACACATTTCACACACATCATACCCACATGAACACTTAATGGCCAAAATGAGCTATAGTTCCCGAAGACGATTAAACAAAAAAATATCAAAGAATCGAAAAATATTTTAAATTTGAACGTAATGTGAATAATTTATGTATACAAGTATTTTTTTAAATTATCTTCAGGATATTATGTCTACGGTCACTTAAAATTGATTTATACGATAAAAAGAAACGGTCCACAACGACAGTAGTAATGGGGGAGAATTTAAATGAACTTAAAACCCCTACTTTTATTTTGAAAGAAAAAAGATTCCAAACTTTTCGAGTAGAGTATAGTATCTAGTCAAGTCAAAGTATAACTGAATAATAAGAAAAATAAGTGAATTCTTGTTTTTTATCTCCTGTGTAACACTACAATCTTGTCGTTGAGGCTTATTTTTGTTTTCTTCGAATTTAAATTAGTGTCTCTCTATTTTTTTTTTTTTTTTCCATTCTTTCTCCAAAAAGTTATTTTTAAAACATCTGTAATTGGCTCGAAATATGCAAAAATATGCAGTATAAAATTTAACCCACCGTATCCTAGATGCATGATTCGGATAAATAATCCATTCCCTGGGTCGTATGTGGCGGCAAACAAAATATGCAATTGCATAGGAATCCGGTCTCTACTTATTATGGACATGTGCTGGGAATATTTCGTTTGATTATGATGTGAGAACTTTCATCAGTTCGTTGAAATGATCAGGATACATCGAATAATTGGATAAGTGATGTTGATTTCAAGTTGAACGATTTCTCAGCTACTCTGCTTTGCTATTCAGATGCGTCGATTATGATTAGGTACCCCTTCTACCAAAAAAAGGGGGGACCATCTTCAGGGTGTTGTTAATTCGTGATTGATCACTTAGCTTTTCAAATCCAAATTCATTTTTCTTGAAATTCTCCAAAATTCTAAAGAAATTTCCATCGGCTCCCACCAATTTACTTACTCTTTTCGCTGCCCCCTGGACCCCCTCCTTCGCCATCATTCATTCAGAGATTTTTTCAATTGTAATCCTTTTAAATGACGAGCCGAGAGTTCTCTACAAAAGAGGAATTCCGAGTATTCTTTTTTTAGTTAACTAAATCAAAATCCATTGATAAAAATGTGAAACGTCGTGGTGATCGTGCTGCTGCTGCTGCTGATGAGGAAGCTCGCTCACTCAGCCGGGTCTCTTCTGAGAAACGTAGATCCAGGGCATTGACACACCCAGCCGAACAACAACATACCACAACAATACTAATTAGTAGAACTTGAGATTGGTGAAAAGAAGTAGGACAATCGCCGACATTTCATCCTCCTTGTATTCACATTCATCAGATGTCGAATTTTATTTCACACCAACCAAAAATACCCCTGCTTTTTAATAAAATTAAATTCATTTCTACAGAACTTTATTTAAAAAACGTAGCCTTGTAGTCAAAATCTGCTGGTTTGTGTTGTTAATTTTTAAAAAATAAAATATTTCCAATAGTGAAATATCTTATAGTATTAAATAAGCAATTCTTGTTGTATATATAAATATTATCTATAATTAAACATTTTCATGGAAATTTGTTAGTATTTTATGTTTTAAGAACAATCTCCAAATCTTAGTTTGATAAACAATTTTTTAAGAATCGCTTAAGAACTTTGAATATCTTAAAAATGAAAAAAAAAAAAATTTTTATCTTTTTCGAAATTTTTTAATTTATATAATACTAAATATCGTCGCCTTAGAGAGTAAATCTGCTAACTCACAATAAGGAAATTTTACAGGAGAGAAAAAACAAACAAAATTTAATTTTGTTGTTGTGGAAAGAAACTATTTTTCACATTTTTTTTACAACTTACGATCGTAATTTTAAGTAGCAGTTTTACTTGGATGATGCTCCATTTCTTTTACTTTCGAGCGGTATTAATATATCATATATGATAATTGATAAAAAATAGAATTAGCAGGTTTACACTCTACGCCGACGATATGTATATGTAAAAAAACGCCTGAAAATTTCAGCTCGAAATATTAAGTTTTAAATAATGAATGTCTTATCTTTTTAGATTTTTCAAAAAAAGAATAACTTCCGGTTACTCATATAATCAAAATATTAAGCAACTTAATTTTTATTAAAAATAAGCTGACGTGTTCTGATGTGGCCATCCACTTGACTTTAAAATACAACCTTGCCCCTCACTTAATTTAATATTTAATAAAATTATTTATAATCATGAAGGGGAGGGGGGTTTGTTTTTTTCATTTTTAGACTTCTGGGGGCCCACTGATTATGTATACAAAATTTGGTTGAGTTTGGTAAATGGCCAAGATTATTATTTTTTGACCCTACACCCCCCCCCATTTTGGGCGGTAAGTTTTTGCATTTTTAGACTTCTGGGGGTCCACTGATTATGTATACAAAATTTGGTTGAGTTTACTCAAATGACCTAGATTTTTAATTGTTAACCCTCCCTCCACCCCCTTTAATTTTGGGTCGATATGCACCAAAATCTAATCAGCTCTTAATCTCAATAGACCAAAACTACGTGTGAAATTTGGTTTTGATATTCAAACTAGTTTTTGAGCTAGCTCGTCCACAAAAATTTGGTAACGCACAGACAAACTAACAGACATTTTGACAAAACAATTATTATCTCAAAAAATATAATTTTTTCGATGTTCACTTATTAGAGCTTTTTTGTAGAGCGAAATATCATGGTTTTGCTCAATTTTTTTAATCGAAATAGTTTCAGCCGTTTTTGAGATATTTTGAAAAAAAGAAGGAAAAAACACTTTTTTCATGCACGATTACAATACTTGACCATACCCTGTATGGTAAAGTAATATAAATGTATCAGTTGCGGTTGATGACAAGTACCCTTCATTTTTTGAAATTTAATTTTAATCTTCACTTTTTTTTGCTAATTTCATGGAATACGGCATCATTTTCGTTATTTTTCAAATTTAAAATTATATGTTTTAAAAATATATTTTAGGACCTTTTCCCCAAACGGATACAGCTTTGTGTGAATGAACAAATTAATCAGCCTGTCCTATAAGAAAATCTTCAATTTCTCCTAATTCTATTGCTATAAGCAAGTTATGACTTGTCTATAGCACTCTTTTTTTTTTTTTTTTTTTTAATGCAATCGAATGCAAGAAGGGGTGCACCAGTAAAGATGCAGCCCCTATGGATTCTCGAAAGACCCTTGCATTACCGAAGAGAAGGGAAAGTTGATTAAGTGAGAGGGTGTAGACGTAGGTGTCTATGCACCCTGGTTTTGAAGGTTTGAAGATCATAGGTGCTGGGAAAGACAGAGGCTGGGAGAGAGTTCCAGTTCCTTGAAGTCATGGGGATATATGTATTCGCGAATGAAGTGGTCCGGCACTTTTCCAATTTGACCGCAAAAGAGTGTTGGGAGTCGGCAAAACGTGTGCTGCGTGCAAAGCATGCTTTGGGGGGAATTATTGATTTTATCTCATCAGAGCACCTGCCGTGATAGTATCTATAGAAAAGGGAAAGGGCAGAGACATCTCTACGATGAGCCAGCGAGTCGAGGGAGTCGGTGAGGGTAGAATCGTCAATTAGCCTGACGGCTCGTTTCTGAATTGCATCAAGGGTAGCAAGAGAATATTTTGAGGCTCCTCTCCACAGATGAGAGCCGTATTCGAGACAGGGAGCGGATTTGGGCCTTGTAGATGGTGAGAAGTTGTGGGGGTTTGTAAAATCGCTTGGACCTGAATAAGAAGCCAATCTTCCTTGCTGCAGATTTCGCCACAGAGGAGATGTGTTCATTCCAAGACAGGTCAGATGCGACAGAGACGCCCAACATGGATAGGCTGTCACACATTTTCAGGGTATTCGAATCGAAGTGAATATCAGGGAAGTAGTTAGTTATTTCCGATCTTATATGTATATTGAGAGTTCTTTGAAATGGATTAGTCCAGAAATTCTCGAATCATCTTTATTTATTCCTTTTTTCTATTATTTCTATTTTTAATAGTTTCTTAGCGAGAACAATTTTTATTCGACTAAAAAACTCGTTTGAACTTGTCTTTGACATGCTTGAACCGGAAGATATATATACCAGGCAGGGACTTCAACGCTTCTATCCGCGCCCTTTTCATATTTTTTTAACCCACAAAGATCACAAAGAATCCACAACAGGGATTACAAATATCATACATGTGTGCGTAATCATAATATCTGGCCAAAAAATATCGTTTAACATTTTCATTAAATTTACTCATTGTTCTCACATTTTTTAACCCTTCAGTCCATTATACCAGATTACAGCAATTTGGGAGATCCTCCTCTGCCCCACATTCCTGGCATTTGGCAGCACATGATAGTGCTGATTAGCTCTGGTGTTGTGTCCATGTTAAATTGTTAAATAGTAATTCAATACCTGTACCTATCAAGTTATTTTTGATTTTGAATTTCACCATCACTTCATTATTTCTTCATTCTATCCGCACCCTTTTCAGAAAAATCATTCATTTTAATTGTCCCTTGAAACTATTCAACAACTTTATTTCATTTCTAGAAAATAAAAAATGTTTTCTATAAAAATAGATATTTGAAATAACGGATCCTCTTCAAATTTTGAAGTCGACTTTATATACTATTTATGAAAAACCCTAAATGTATGAAATGTTTTGAATCCGCCGCATCCACAGCATCCATGGACTGCACGCACTGATATATATATAGTATATATGTTAATTTGAATCAAGCAGAGGAAACCCTTTTTAAATTACTTTAATAATTGATCCGTTTGAATGGAAACAGAGCTTCGACCGGTTGCATATCTGCAGGCGGAGACTTCAATGCTCTAAAATGACAAAATCTTTTGTATTTTCAGTAAACCACGCAGTTTAGCGTCATCTCTGGAGTCTCTAATTAAACTAATCAGCGCAATTAGTAGGCTTGTCCAGCAAATATCCCGTTTGTGTGTTTGTTTGTTTATTTGGTCGTATCATCATGTGCAGCATGTCCTCCTCCTCGTGTTACCGTTAATAAATCGGCGAGTATTTGTGCGGGGAGTTAGTTTCTGAGTGTGAGAGGGGCTGGTTGTTTTGACAATAACAATATTGGGAGTGGGGTCTCCTTCTGGAAAGGACACCCGTTGTCCAGCAAGAAAGACATGTTGACACCTCGACGGGCCTTTCATGTGTCGAGATTTTCTATCAGTGTGTCAGATGGACACAAATAAGAAACATTTTCAAAAAAAATTATATTTCAATGAACAATTATTTAAGCGGAAAATTCAATTGGGTGAAGTATTTATTGTGTGGCTAGTTTATTTTTTTCTCATTTGAAAATAAAAAGTATTCATTGAAAAACCGAAATATTCTTTTTGAAAAGAAAATTCCGGAATTTTCATTAATATTTTTATTTTATAAGAAGAAATCAGTTTTCTTCTTGATTCAAATAAACATACCTCTATACAAAAATTGTAAATTTTCTATATGGTTACAATACAAAAAGATAGAAAATTTACAAGATTGCGTTTATAGTAAAGAAAAATACTATATTATATTGGAAAAAATCACATTAACTCATTGCAAAAATTCAAAAAGAAATTGTAACTTTACTTTTTTCTTAATTCTCTTAGTATGTAAATGAACTGCGTTCTTGTATTAATTAGGTACGTATTAATAAACAATATGTTGTAAGATTATATTACTAATATGTACTAAGTATTACTAAAAAGTTTGGTGCCCAGACTTTCCATTATTTAGAGTAAAATTGAATAATAAATTTTTAACAGTGTACCTAAAAAGTCCTTATAAAAAAGAACTAATTCTTAAGTACATTCTAAAAAAATATAGTCGCCCCAACGTCTATAAATATGGCCACCCCTCCTATTTATGATGTATATACAATGAAAAACAATTTCTTTATAATAAATATATTGATAGAGTTGAGCATTTTTAATGAGCCCTTATTTATTCCAAAGATATTTTATTAATAATCAAAATATATCGAAATCATTTAGGTATTTAATCCAAATAAATTATATACTTGAGTGATCTATTTCATTCTATTATAAATCTCTTAATATCAAATGAATGTCTTGTTTACTTCTAGTAAAGCCTCTTATTTTATATTAACGAATGTCTTTGTTATTATAAAACGACTTAGATTTGTTGTAAATAGTGATATCTTAATAATTAATTTAAAAAAAAACTAACAAAATCTTTGTTTGCATTATTAATTGTTTTTTTAATTTTAAAACCCACTATAAGATTATAAGAAATATTAATATTATATTCAACTAATATTAATATATATTAAAATTAGATTCCCTCGTAACTTAACGAGATGAAAATAATGGAATTGGAATAATTATCGAAAAAGAGGTTTTTTTCTTTAATTAGTTTTTTCCTCTTATTAAAAACAAGGACTAAAAAGATGATCAAGGACAGTCGATGGTGGAGAAGTAATCTCCGAAGTCGAAGCTCAAATACAATGTATACATTAATTCATGTAAAATAATTGGTTCAATAAAATAATTAATTAGACCAAATTAGATCTAATTAGAACAAATAATTAGACCTCGTAACTTAAATTGAAAAGTGGTATTTTTTTCTTCTTTCTCGTAACTTAAATCAAATAAATTAATACAAATTTTTATCTAATTAATTCAACCAAATGAATAAATAAAATAAATATTTATATAATTCATTTGATTGAATATAGTAGATTCTACATCAAATGAATATACTTATTTTCTAGTCAGAAATACAAATAAATACATATAAATAAAAAATATTTAAGTTTATATCATTTCTTGTCGTAATTACGTATTATTCCATTCAAATACTCAACTATTAAATTTAACTATTCCACTATTGTACTCAAATAACAATATTTTCATAATTTACTTATTGGCTCTTGGTTTAAATAGCGGAATCTTAACTATTAATATATCTAGAGTTGCTCCAAAAATATGAGCATACTTAAAATATGTATATCATTTATTCATATTGAACAGAGATCGATCTCGCCATAATTAACTTCGCCATCTATTCATATCAAATATAATTTCTTAACTATAAATATATCGTTTTTTCAGAGTATAATTTAATAAATATAGGATTTTTTATAAATTGAACTCAACTAAAGGGATTTAATATATTTTAAGTTTAATTTGACTTTTGTAACTTTACAATTTTTAAAATCCCCGGGCCCCCTGTCACAAATCTGAGATACCCCCTTCCCTCTTACTGTGTGACCTAATTTATAGACGGCCCCTTAAATTAAAAATTAAAAACTAAAAATTAAAATAAAGTAAATATATTTACATACATACATATTAGTTAGTATGTTAAAATAAAAATAAAAAATAAAATGTAAATTTATTTATGATTTGAGTTTTGCTTCTTCTAATAATAATTAATAGACTTTTCAAGGTGTATAATATGTATTATCTCTGTCTGGTGAGTGAGTATAGAGGGGGAAGGAGGGTCTGTATCTTATCTGTCTGTTATTTGTCCAATTAAAAGAGCGCCGATCCAGAAAGGAATTAAATATGAATGGCTATTTAAAATGGAAATGGCGTTAATCTTGATCTGAATGGAAACGAGCAGCCGAGAAGATGACAATGGTAGGCAGGGCGCGCCTTCCTCCGCAGTCAGCCCTTGAGCCCTTCTTCCGGTCTGTCTCTTCATTCGACTCTCGATCTGTCCATTAGACCAGATTTGCAGACATTAACAAACAATACAAACAAATACAAAGTAAATTGCATTATTTATTCCTCTTTGCATTCGATTAGCGACGGATTCGTACAAAATCCCACCTTCACTGCTCCCACACCTACCTACTTATTTTAAACTCTTATTATACTCCTTCAGTGTTACAAACAAAGCTGGGCAGAACATCGTTAATCCGTTAATCGTTAATTAACGAAGTTAACATATTGCTTAATGATTTAACTTTTAAGTTAATCTAAAAAAATATTATACTTAATCTAACTAAACTATACTTGTTTTATTTACCTGTGCACCAAAGCCAAGCCTCTTCTCTTATCTTTAATATACATATAGGTAATGCCGAGGGGTGATCCGCGATTGGAAGTAGGCGTACACCTCTTTGGAAGTATTTTGGAAGTACTTGGAAATATTTGAAAGTGCCTGGAAACATTTGGAAGTACTTGGGAATATTTGGAAGTATTTGGGAATATTTGGAAGTACTTGGGAATATTTTTAAATATTTGGGAATATTTGAAAGTATTTGGGAATATTTAGAAGTATTTGGGAATATTTGGAAGTATTTGGGAATATTTGTAGAAATATTTGGAAGTACTTGGAAATATTTGGAAGTACGTGGAAATATTTGGAATTAGTTGGAAATATTTGGAACTACTTGAAAATATTTGGAAGTACTTGGGAATATTTGGAAGTAATTGGAAATATTTGTAAGTATTTTGGAATATTTGGAAGTTCTTGGAAATATTTGGAAGTATTTGGGAATATTTGGAAGTACTTGGGAATATTTGGAAGTATTTGGGAATATTTGGAAGTACTTGGGAATATTTTGAAGTACTTGGAAACATTTGGAAGTACTTGGGAATATTTTGAAATATTTGAAAGTATTTGGGAATATTTGGAAGTATTTGGGAATATTTGGAAGTACTTGGGAATATTTGGGAATATTTGGAAGTTCTTGGAAATATTTGGAAGTATTTGGGAATATTTGGAAGTACTTGGGAATATTTTGAAGTATTTGGGAATATTTGGAAGTACTTTGAAATATTTGAAAGTGCTTGGAAATATTTGGAAGTATTTGGGAATATTTGGAAGTACTTGGGAATATTTGGAAATATTTGGAAGTACTTGGAAATATTTGGAAGTAGGTACGTGGAAATATTTGGAAGTACTTGGAAATATTTGGAATTACTTGAAGATATTTGGAAGAACTTGGGAATATTTGGAAGTACTTGGGAATATTTGGAAGTACTTGGGAATATTTGAAAGTGCTTGGAATCATTTGGAAGTACTTGGGAATATTTGGAAGTATTTGGGAATATTTGGAAGTACTTGGAAATATTTGGAATTACTTGGAAATATTAGGAATTACTTGGGAATATTTGGAATTACTTGGGAATATTTGTAATTGCTTGGAAATATTTGGAAGTTCAAGTGGAAGTAAGTGTGCAGTACAGTGACTCTATATAGAGACAGTAGCGACACGTAGGCCCATCCGCCATTTTGAGTCGTATTTTCAACTAAATATTATTAGGCAATTTAAGATAATATTATTATTAATACCTTTTTATTTTGAATTAAATAATATTTAATATGTGTAAAGAATGTGTTTAAATATTAATTTTTTTAAATTTCCTAACATTTTTCAATTTAAAAAATTGGTTAAGTCATTTTCAAGATATTTAGAAAAAACTAAAAAAGTACTGAAATAAAGTACTAATGTTTGTGGACCGATATGTACCAAAAACTAATCAGCGCTTCATTTTGTTAAAAGAATGCTAGGTTTTTAATTTCATTTCAATCGGCGCAACGGTGTGGAAAAAATCGTGGGCCAAAAAAACGATAACATCCATCCATCCATCCATACATCCATCCATCCATCCGCACGCACTAAATGAAAAAATCGCACTTTTTGGCCTCTCGATGAGACCCCTTGTAATTTTTGGCAAAACCGTCACGTGCTAAAATTCAACCTAATTGAATACTACAATTTGTGACTTTAATTGAGTCCATGGGTTCCGTAGTTTTTACCTGAGGACCCTTTGAAGCCACGCTTGCCCCGAGATCGATTACAATACTTTACCCATGCTTTGCATTGGATAAAGTAAAAACGACTAGAAATGGCGGATGACCCTATTGTCGACACTCTCCCTATAGAGTCACTCAAGTGTACAGCATATTAGGTCACGGTTCACTCCTCGGGTAATGCTTAAACAGCAGTACAACTTTTAGGTAGATAACTTTTAACGGATAACTTTAACCTGCGTTAAATTTTTGAAAAGTTAACTCTTTAACGATTATCAAAGTTAACTTTTGTGACTGATGATAGAGGTCAAACCTTCGAAACTATATCTTCAAACAAATAATTTTAACAGTTATAAAGGAAACCAGGCAAGGTATTTATGAAATTTAAACGGGACCAATCGGGAAGTAGACTGAACCTAGAGACAAGACGAGACGAGATTTGAGGAAATATCGTCTCGGTCTCGTGAATTGTCAAAAAAGACAGTATCGTCTCGGTCTCGGTCTCGTCTCGTCAGTGCTAGTCTCGTTTGGTCTCGTTTGGTCTCTTTTGGTCTCGCCAAGTATCGTTACATTCTTATTTTTTTATAGTATAGTAAAAATATAAAAAATTAAATAACTGAAATTAAATTTTTCCCTTACTAAGAAATATTTCACACGATATTTATTATTGAACTAATTAAAAAGTAAGGTAAAACGATATTTATTTAAATTATATTAGGTATTTTAATTTATTCAATACAATATTTTATTTAACCACACAAAAAATGATTACGATACCACGAAACCACGAGACTAGACACGAGACTCTAGAGGTATCGTCACGGTATCGTCTCGTTTTCGTTAAGGCGGTATCATCTCGGTCTCGTCTCGTAGAAACTCGTGCGAAGCCCTAACTGAACCCAATGAAAAAAATCTTCAAAGTAGGTTAACAATTGGAGAAGAAATCGAATAATATGGATACAAAAAAAAAAAAAATTCAGTTGAATTGATAACCTCCTCCTTTTTTGAAGTAGGTTAAAAACAGTTGGTTGTTAAGAGAATAATAATAAGATGTGAATTTAATTATTATTATTATTTTTTTGTTAATTCTGAGTATTCATTACTTAAATGTAGAAATGATATCAGGATGGGTGTCATATCCTAGTCAGCTTATCACTCACTCTGTTATAATTAACTTAATTAATCCAGTTTTTCTCTCGCCAAGGGATTTCCTATATTTCGCCTCTGTGAGGAGAAGGGGTGGAGGGGGGGGCTAATACCTCACGGACAGGGGCGGGGGTGGGCTCTTCAGAGTAGATAATCTGGCTTTTGTTCATCTGTAAAGAAACTTTTGCCGAATTACAGCTGCAAATTCTTTTCTCTTTTGAAAAGAAGAAAGAGAGAGGTTTGAGGGATAGAAAAAAATGTAATAATAAAATCATCCCCTACTAATCCAAGGAGTCACGTGGTGTGTTTATATGGATGAAATTATAATGTCAAAACCAAAATATGTAATTAGTAATGGAGATAAAACCAAGAAAACTTTTCATAAGGAGAATTTTTGAGTACGGATTTGACCCAACTAGATGCGTAATAGTACCGTCTATGATAGTTGTACAAGGAATGGCCAGTCTGGCTGGTCTAAGCAGGTGGACCAGGTACTGCGCATGGTGTGAGTGCGGTAAAAAATACATATGTGTTAAAAAATATTTTTGACCCACAATGAAATTATAAAAATTATAATTTATAGTCAATTATAAACATAATATATTCACTCCAGATCATTTGAGTGGTGGGACGTGGAACCAGAGCCACCCAGAGTGTATTTTTACAACATGCAAAAAATAGCATCTATTTTTTACCGCACTCCCACCATGCGCAGTACCTGGTCCACCAGCTTAGACTAGCCAGACTGGCCATTCCTTGTACACCTATCATAGACGGTACTATTACGCATTATTTCTAGTTGGGTCAAATCCGTACTCAAAAATGTGTCACCAGCTCTTGGACTATTAAGGTTGTCCAGTGCTTGATGCAAATAAACAATAAAATATAGTTATAATATAATTTTTATGGTACTTTACCATACAGGATATGGTCAAGTATTGTAATCTTGCATGAAAAAGTGTTTTTTTTTGCTTCTTTTTTTCGAAATATCTCAAAAACGGCTGAAACTATTTTGATTAAAAAAAATTGAGCGAACCCATGACATTTCGATTCGACATAAAAACTCTAATAAGTAAATATCGAAAAAATTATATTTTTCGATATAATAATTGTTTTGTCAAAATGTCTGTTAGTCTGTTAGTTATTCTGTTAGTCTGTGCGTTATCAAATTTTTGTGGACGAGCTAGCTCAAAAACTAGTGGGCATATCAAAACCAAATTTCACACGTAGTTTTGGTGCATATCGACCCAAAATTAACGGGGTTGGAGGGGGGTTAAAAATTAAAAATCTAGGCCATTTGAGCAAACTCAGCCAAATTTTGTATACATATCCGTGGGTCTCCAGAAGTCTAAAAATGCAAAAACTAATCGCCCAAAATGAGGGAGGAGTGTCCCAGTTTTTGCATTTCTAGCTTTCTAGTGGTCCACATATATTATGTGTACATTTGTTTACTCGTACACCAATTTGCCCACATTCTGTACATATTGATAAACATTATAAAAAATAAATAGGAAAAAATAATAATAAAAATAATCGTATAGGATCTGAAATAAAAACATAAAATTAAATAAGATTTGTTTCCAAGTTATATAAAATAAAAAAAGCCACATGAACCACTTTGTTATGTAAACACACCTGTTTTGCTATGATTTAAAAACAAACAAATTTTTTTTTTTTTATAAATTTTATTAAACCAATTATTTTACATTGAATTAATGTATACATTGTATTTTAGCTTCGACTCCGGAGATTATTTCTCCACCATCGAGTGTCCTATGATCATCTTTAGTCCTTGTTTTTAGTAAGAGGAAAAATCTAATTAAAGAAAAAAAACCTCTTTTCCGATAATTATTCCAATAACATATTGCGGAAATTAATCCATCCAATTAATCCTCCTTCCCACCGTTCAACAAAAAATTCCTAATTTTAATATAATATATTAATATTTGCTATAATCTATTTGTGGGTTTTAAAAATTAAAAAAACAATTAAAAATAAAACATAATTGAAAAATGTAAACAAATTTTATTGAGATTTTCATCTATCAATAATTACTTTAGGTCCAGACCTAGCCAGATCACTTTGTCATCCTCAAAACTTGTTAATAGAATTTGTTTCATCAAAATCGGTAAAGTCGTTTTCAAAATAGAACAATGATACAATATATATATATATATATAAACAATTTTTGCTCGTTTAATAAGAGTAGATAGGTTCATTTTATATTAAATTTCATTTTTCTTGTCTATTTTTTTTTATTTAATTTGAAAATCTTATAATTTTAATTTATTAAGAACCCCCTTCATCCCCCTTAATTTTGATTTCGATTTTAACCAAAATCTAATCAGGTCTTAATCTCAATGCACCAAAATTTCAAGTGAAATTTTGTTTTGATATTCTCCACCAATTTTTGAGCTAGAGCGTATATACAAAATTTGGTAACGAACTAACAGACATTTTATCAAAATAATTAATACCTCGTAAAATATATAATTTCTTCGATGTTCATTTATTAGGGCTTTTTTGTAGACCAAAACACCATGGATTCAGTGAATTTGTTTCATCAAAATACTTTCAGTTGTTTTTAAGATATTTAGAAAAAAACTAAGAAAAAAACTTTCTTTATTCACGATTACCATACTTGACCCTTTATGGTAAAGTCAAAATAAAATAAACTGCAACGGATCGTTGCTAAACTTTATCCAAATTCATTTGAAATATTAATATGTTTGTTCCTTTATTATTAATCAGATATCACTTGCAATTTGTAGTTCATATTGACATTAATTCAAAAATAATTCTCATTTAATAGTTGAGGAATAACCATTCTACATTTGATTTTTGACATTTCGGTTATTATTGTAACCATTGCTGAAGACATGGAGGAATCGACTTAAAATCAAAAATAGCCATCGATTCTCATCTAATACTTGAGGAATAACAATTCTACATTAGGTTTTTGACGTTTCGATTATTATTGGTAACCATTGCTGAAGACATGGAGGAATCGTCTTAAAATCAAAAATAACGATCGATTCTTATCTAATACTAGAGGAATAACCTTATTGCATTCCATTTTTGATGTTTTGACTATTAATGGCAACCTCTACTGAAAACGTGGAAGAATAGACTTAAAATCAAAAAGACTAAATTCTTTTTTGGTAAACAACTCAAGCTTGAGTTGTTTACCAAAAAAGAATTTAGTCTTTTTGATTTTAAGTCTATTCTTCCACGTTTTCAGTAGAGGTTGCCATTAATAGTCAAAACATCAAAAATGGAATGCAATAAGGTTATTCCTCTAGTATTAGATAAGAATCGATCGTTATTTTTGATTTTAAGACGATTCCTCCATGTCTTCAGCAATGGTTACCAATAATAATCGAAACGTCAAAAACCTAATGTAGAATTGTTATTCCTCAAGTATTAGATGAGAATCGATGGCTATTTTTGATTTTAAGTCGATTCCTCCATGTCCTCAGCAATGGTTACCAATAAAAACCGAAACGTCAAAAATCCAATATAGAATGGTTATTCCTCAAGTACTAGATGAGAATCAATCGCTATTTTTGGTTTAAAGTCGATACCTCTATGTCTACAGCAATGGTTACCAATAAAAACGGAAACGTCAAAAATCCAATATAGAATGGTTATTCCTCAAGTACTAGATGAGAATCAATCGCTATTTTTGGTTTAAAGTCGATTCCTCTATGTCTTCAGCAATGGTTACCAATAAAAACCGAAACGTCAAAAATCCAATATAGAATGGTTATTCCTCAAGTATTTGATGAGAATCAATCGCTATTTTTGGTTTAAAGTCGATTCCTCTATGTCTTCTGCAAAGGTAAGGGATAAGAAAACAACGCAGTTGCTATGGTTACTTATAAAATTTCCTCCCAAATTTTTAGCATTTCACAGAGAGAAGCCTATCCATTCTTATTTAAGCAAGGCTAAATGAGCTATATTAAAAGGTTCAAATGAATAAATTTTAAAGAATTTAAAAAATTAAAAAAGTACTCTCTTACTCTAGAGTAAAGTACTTTAAAATATAATTTTACTAAAAACTTTATTTATCCTTTTTTGTGGTCCCCAAGGTACTTAATTAGGATATTAAATTTCATCAAAATTGGTTAAGTCATTTTCAAGATATTTAGAAAAAACTAAAAAAGTACTGAAATAAAGTACTAATGTTTGTGGGTCGATATGTACCAAAAACTAATCAGCGCTTCATTTTGTTCAAAGAATGCTAGGTTTTCAATTTCATTTCAATCGGTGCAACGGTGTGGAAAAAATCGTGGGCCAAAAAAGCGATAACATCCATACATCCATACGCACGCACTAAATGAAAAAATCGCCCTTTTTGGCCTCTCGACGAGACCCCATGTAATTTTTGGCAAAACCGTCACGTGCTAAAATTCAACCTAATTGAATACTACAATTTGTGACTTTAATTGAGTCCATGGGTTCCGTAGTCTTTACCTGAGGACCCTTTGAAGCCACGCTTGCCCCGAGAGCGATTGCAATACTTTACCCATGCTTTGCATTGGATAAAGTAAAAATAAAAATAAAAAAATACATTTTGAATAGTTTTTAATAGTGAAAGCGTACTTAGCTTGAAAAAGTTTTCACTTTTTCATCAAATTATTTAAATTATTATAAAATGCTTGAATGTAAATTACACGAGTATACCGAGTAATATTTTCCACTTTAGAGGTCCAGGGGGTTGAAGCCCTTTGTCTATAAACCTCGTGTCTTGCTATTTATTATAAAAAGATAGAAAATTCCCAATTGAGTGTTCCTTGATTGATTATATTAATCGAAATGTTTCTGCGAATTTTCCGAGCGCGTTATCAGCCAAAGGGATTTTATTCTCGCTTTTTCATTCATTCGGCCTTTGCAATCACAACAGCCAACACTCACCTTATTTATTCAACGTTTATAAACTCCGATTTAATTAATATTATTAATATTAAATATTCAAAATATTCTATTGTGTATGCAGATGTGTTAGTGCAATCTTCTACTCTGCTTGGCTTCTAGATCTACACTATATGACGTTTCTTACTTCTTCTTCAGGAACAATACAGCGTAGTTGTCTCTCCTTCCAGACGGTATGTACATAATTCTACATATATTCAACCGCTTTATATGTTTATCTAAACGTTAAATAAATACAAATATTTTATAAAAAAAAACAATCTAGAATACGTTTATTTGAAATCCAAATTTTTCGAGAGAAATTCTCCAATTAATAAAGAGAAACAAAGAGGTTAGTCCTCTGCTTGATGTAAATAAACATACACACATAGATATCGAAATTATATATCTGTATATAATACAGTAAAATAATTTAAATAATATATATACAGATATATAATTTCGATATATATGTGTGTGTATGTTTATTTACATCAAGCAGAGGACAACCTCTTTGTTTCTCTTTGTGAATCAACAACTCTGCTACTCTCGGCAAAAACAAAAACTTTTCAATTAAGTGTTCTGGGTTGTTTTTTTATAAAAGATTTTTATTTTTTTATTTTTTAATATTATAATAATAATAGTACCTGGGCCCACCGAGCGATGCACGGTAACCAAATTAATAAAAATACAAATATATATAGTACTCGCCCCCTGGACCCCCCCCCCCGAAACCACGCACCACTGCACCCCGCACCGCCCCACCCCACCCCAACCCCATACGCCCACAACTGCACCCCACACATCCATCTCCACCCTCACCCAGCTTTCTAGTGGTCCACAGATTATGAATATATAGATAAATAGATAAATTCAGTATAATTTTTATTTCTAATTAAATAACAATTTATCGAGTTTTTTATTCAATAATTAATTAATAAATAATAAATAATAATTTTATTGAAGGAATTGTTTACATGAAATAATATATATATATATATATTGTATTTGAGGCTTCGATTTCGGAGATTCCTTCCACCCACCATGTACTTTATCTTCTAGCTTGTAATAATATTTTTAGTCCGTGTTTTTCAATAAGAGGAATTTTAATCAAATAAATTGGAAAATTCTAATATATAACAATATTCGGTATAAAGTGTTCGTGGGTTTCGAAATTAAAAAAACAATTAATAAATAACGATAATTGAAAAAATGTAAACAAACATTTCTATTGAGATTTTCATCTATTAATAATTATTTTAATTAAGAGAAGATCAATTAAGATGAAATTTGTCGAGGTCAAGACCTAGCCAGATTGTTTTCTCATCCTCAAAACTTGTTAATAGAGTTGGTTTCTTCAAAATCGGTAGAGCCGTTTTCAAAATAGAACTAAGATACAAATATATTTTTTGCTCGTTTAATAAGAGTAGAGTACCTGGCCACCGAGTGATGCTCGGTAAATTTTTGCTTTAGTTAAAAGCTATATATTAATCGCCGAACTCACCTCCCCCCTCGCCCCCAGACCTCCACCACTTCACTCCACCTCCTGCACCCCTCTACCCCACATCCACCTCCACGCCACCCCAATTCCGCCCCCACACCCGAAACCACTTCCCTCGCCCCCCGTAGCCCTCCACCAATGCACCCCCCACACCTCCATCCTCGCCCCCGCCCCCTCACCCAGTTTTTGAAATTCAACCCTTGTAGTGGGCCACATATTATGTGTATATTTGTATAGGTATATAAATAAATACCGTACAATATTTTTTTTTAATTAAATAACAATTTTTGAGTTCATCAATTAATTTTTTTTTTAATTTTATTGAACCAATTATTTTAGATGAATTAATGTATACATTGTATTTGAGCTTCGACTCCGGAGATTGCTTCCCCACCATCAACTGTCCTTGATCATCTTTTTAGTCCTTGTTTTTAATAAGAGGAAAAAACTAATTAAATCAAAAAAACCTCTTTTCCAATAATTATTCCAATTCCATTATCCCAAATTCGTTCCATCAATTAAATTGCCAAATTCTAATATAAAAAAGAAAAAAAAATACGTTTGTAGGATTTAAAACTCAATTTTTAGTCAATTAAATTTTTTTTAAATTTTATTGACCCAATTATTTTACATGTATTAATGTATACATTGTATTTGAGCTTCGACTTCGGAGATTGCTTCCCCACCATCGACTGTCCTTGATTTTGAACATCTTTTTAGGCCTTGTTTTTAATAAGAGGAAAAACTAATTAAATAAAAAAAAACCTGGTTGTCTCGATAATAATATAAGATTTGTAATGAACTATTAATTTGTAATGAACTATTAACGGGTTTTATAATTAAAAATAAATAATAAAAGGAAATACAGAATAGAATAGTACATAACCCCTATTAGGAAAGCAATAGACCCTCGCAGTTGTTGATTTTTAAGAGAGAATCTCTTGTGATATGATAATCAGAGAGTTAGTAAGAGTTAAGAGGGGAGGGGATAAAAGAGGGGAGGTAAAGCACAGTAGCCGTGCTCCAAGCCATTTCTCTGTTGTGTTCAGGGCCGATTCTGAATAGGCTGGAGGGGAGGGATGGAGGGAGGGTAGCCAACAGGACATTATATTGGCAGAGGACATTCCAAATTCCAAACCAACCCGACACCCATCCAGCATCCAGCAGGTGTTGAGATTTACACACACACACACAGAAACATTTACATTCTTAGTACAAAGAATCACACTCTCAAAGAAAAAGAAAAAAACGTTTTCCTACCCAATTATTATATAACCTTTTCCATTTTTGTATACATATATACAGTAGGGTGGAGCGAAAAAGACACCCCTAAAAAAATTTTGTTCAATTTATTAGGCTGTATGCGGAAAAGTTGCCACTTATAAGTGTAATCATGTTTGTGAACTTTTGCCACCACGAAAATTTGGAACTTTTTTCAGATTTTTGTTATAACTCGAAAACCATGGATCCTATGGAAAATTTTATTCTTACCATAATGAAAGAGCATAGAATTTCACGTTGAATAACATACTGAAACGTTAAAATCACTTTAGCTGTTTAGCCACAATCGATCGTCAAAGATAGGTAAGTTTTACCAACTTGCTGCCTATTGCCAAATGCCGACGAATACGCCACCGTAGCTATATATAAAAGTACCTAAGATGCTTAGATCTTTCACTTATACTTTTGATAAATTGTTTTTTTTTCTTAATAAAATGAATGAACTCACCCTTAAAAAAGTGTCTAGGAAATTGTTCAGGTCCTAGCCGGCTTAAGAAATCGCATCCATCATGAGAGTAGAAGAAATTCGATTTTGAAAAAATAAATAAAAATATATATTCACATTATGAAGAAAATTGAATCAATTAGTGTGTGTGTGTGTCACTAAATTACAACCTCCACTTGTTTTATATATCATTTCACATTTTACCCCTTCAAAGTAGTTTTACCGGAAATCAAAAAACTAAAAAAGTAAAAGGGTTATTTCTGGTTAATTAGTTTAAACTAAAACTTGCTTATTTTTTAGAGCCAATATCAAGTTGAGTTGTTTACCATAAAAGAATTTAGTCTTTTTGATTTTAACTCGATTCTTCTACGTTTTCAGTAGAGGTTGCCATTAATAGTCAAAACATCAAAAATAGAATGCAATAGGGTATTCCTCTAGTATTAGATAAGAATCGATTTTGATTTTTGATTTTAAGTCGATTCCTAAATGTCTTCAGCAATGGTTACCAATAATAACAGAAATATCAAAAATCGAATGTAGAATGGTTATTCCTCAAGTATTAGATGATAATCAATCGCTTTTTTTGATTTTAAGTCGATTCCTCAATGTCTTCAGCATTGGTTATCAATAACAATCGAAACGCCAAAAATGCAATGTAGAATGGTTACTTCTCAAGTAGGTAATAGATGAGAATCGATACCTATTTTTGAATTTAAGTCAACATAGACTTCAAATAGCAAGTGATATCTGATTAATAATTAAGGAAAAACATATTAATATTTCAAATGACTTTGGATAAAGTTTAGCAACGTTGCATTTTATTTTTTTTTTGCTGCCTTTTTTTCGAAATATCTCATAAACGGCTTAACAGATTTTATTAAAAAAAAAAAATTAAGCAGAACCATGGTGTTTTTCTCTACAAAAAGGCTCTAATGATTGAACATTGAAAAAATTATATTTTACGAGATATTAGTGATTTTGTCAAAAATATCTGTTAGTTCTTTACCAAATTGTGTGCATACCCTTTAGCTCAAAAACTAGTGTGAATATCAAAACGAAATTTCAAATTTACCTATGGCCCATTGAGATTAAGAGCTGATTAGATTTTGGTTGAAATCGAGCCAAAAATTAATCGGAAGGGAGCGGGGTTTACAAAAAAAAAATTATAAAATTTTTAAACTAAAAAAAAACCAAAGAAAAATTAAATTTACTGTAAAATAAACCTATTATAAAAAAAGAGAGTTATTATTATTTTTATATTTTTTTTGGTGGGGGGGGGGTTCAGAAAAATATAACTATCAATATAAGTCCTAGGCCATTTAATCAATTTGTACGAAATTTCGCATATCCACCCTATATCAGTGATTCTTAATAGGGGGGCCGCGAATATATTAGAATTTTTTAAGTTTTTATACCTTTACAAATAAAAAAAATATGATTCTAATTTTTATGGGTGATACATATGAGGTATTACACTCCAAATCGGGCGGTTTGAAAATTTTTTATTTTTTGACATTTTTTTACTAATACCCATCAAAAAACTCTTCCTGGTAAATTTTGAAATTTTTTCATTACCGGTTTAAAAGATATCGAATTTTGGTTTTTTGCTCATAACTCATAACTTCTTCAAAAATGGTCCAAATATAAAAGGTTTTTTTTTAATTTTTGTTTTTTTTACATACTTTTTAGAAAATAATACAAAAAATTATTTAAAGTGTTTTTATATGCAATTTTTGAGTTTGAAAATTTTAATCTTGTTTTTGAAACTTTATATTGTCTTCTATTTTTTTGATAATTTTTTATTTAAAAAATCTATTGAATCTACAAATTTTAAGACTGGGTTGATTGTGGTCCTATGATAATTACTATTTGTTTTTGATATTTGAAAATTTTGAAATTTTTTTATTATCTATTAACCATTATTAAAACCACTTTTTGGTATTGAGTTCTCTTTTTTTTAGTTATTTTGAATTGATTTTTATCCTTAACAGGTGTTTAAAATAAATAATTAGTATTTTAGTTTGTTGAAAAAAAATCGTAAAAAAAATAGTAATTATCATAGTACCACGATCAACCGGGTCTTAAAATTTGTAGAATCAAAAGAAGTTTAAAATAAAAAATTATCATAAAATTGAAAAGTACTATAAAGTTTCAAAAACAAAATGGAGGTACAGGCCGCGAAAATATTTTAGTATATTAAGGGGGCCGCGAATATACTTTCGGATTTTAAGGGGGCGACTAATAAAAGATTAAGAACCATTCCCCTATACGACCTTATGAAAATGATTCACAATGTGAAATTGATAGTGTCCAAAAAGGGTTTCAAAAATATTTTCATACAAAAATCAGAGAAATCTGATTTTTCTAATAAAATAGTCTTATAATTAATTAACTTATTAAGATATTTATTGGAAATGGGCCCAAAATTAAGAGGAGGGGGGGGGGTTCTTTCGTAAATAATTATAAAGTACCTGGCCACCGAGCGATGCTCGGTAAATTTTTGTTTCAGTTAATAGCTATTCCCCGAACTCCCCTCTCCCTCCGGACCCCCACCACTTCCACCCCACCTCCTCCACCCCCACATCTAGCCCCGCCCACGCACCCAGTTTTTGCATTTCTAGCCTTCAGTGGGCCACAGATTATGTGTATATAGGTATATAAATAAAATACGGTATAATTTTTTTTTTTAATTAAATAACAATTTTTAAGTTCATCAATTAAATTGTCAAATTAATATTTGTGGGATTTAAAACTCGATTTTTAATCAATAAGATTAAATTTTATTAAACCAATTATTTTACATGAATTAATGTATACATTGTATTTTAGCTTCGATTCCGGAGATTACTTCTCCACCATCGAGTGTCCTTATTCATCTTTAGTCCTTGTTTTTAATAAGAGGAAAAATCTAATTAGATAAAAAAACCTCTTTTCCGATAATTATTTCAATTCCATTATTCCCCAATCAAGTCGATTGGTTTCCCCTCTCTCAATCAATAAGATTGCCCAATTTTTAATATATAATAATAATTGTAATAATCTTATTCTGGGATATAAAATTAAAAAAACAATTATTTATTAAAAGGAAATTGAATAAAAATGTAAATAAACATTTTTATCGAGACAACCACCTGTGAATAATTATTTCAATTAACAAAAAACCCATCAAAATCAACTTAGCCGAAGATGAGACCGTGACAGATCGAATGTCCAACACAAAACCCTCCTAATCCGTGAATTTCATCCAAATCGTTAGAGCCGTTTTCGAGAAACCGATTGAATATATATATATATATATCAATTTTTGCTCGTTTAATATAATAAGATTATTTTATTAAATATAAGAGAGGAGGCAGGTGTATGTTAAAATCATGTGGATGGCCGCATCAGCTTATTATATAAAAGTATTTTTGGTAGGATATCTATTTCCATTCTCTTTCAGTATACCTCTATGAATATCCATAGCTCTATATCTCTTATCAGACGAATATGAAATATATCTTAGTCTATTGAGAATAAAGAAACTTTTTTTTTGTTAAATTTGAAAAAAGATCTCACACAACCGGGTAAGTCCTCCTATATTGGGAGTAGGTATCAATGAATTATAATCTAGATGAGAATAGCTGTTGCTGCTGCTGCTGCCTCTGTGTGTTAATAAAATGTTCTTCAGGTGGAAAAATATTCGAGAAAGCCGGCCGGCCGGCTTCTTTTCAACTTCCTATGAATATCCACGTATAATTTATAATATATTATTATTTATAAAAAAAGAAAGATATATATGTGTGTGTGTGTAAAAGGGCTTGAATGTGATCAGGCAGGCAGGCAGCCAGGCCTGAGCTCTTTCCAAACCGGTAGCCAGTCTCCGTCCTCTCTCTCTCTCTTTCGGGGAGAGTTCTCAGTCGTGGGCTCCCGCACCGCGCTATAGCCACACACACACACACACACCTTTTTAAAAGCCAAAATTTAGTGATAATTCAATCAAACCCCCTTTTCTTACTTCAATCCCCGTCAACTGCTTCACTATTCATAGATAAAATCACATTTTATTTAATTATTTATTATGATAAATTGATTTATTAGTATTTTTTTATTAAGTGTATTAGTCGACGTCCTTGTGATGTTCATGTTGATGCTTTAGAGATCTAAATGGTTAAGCAATATAAGAACCAGTGGGCTTGGAACACTTATCGCTGAAATAAATTACGTGGTACGCCGCACAGTGGGGAAAAATGGGGAAATTTCTGGAAATGGGTCTCACTTCTTTAGAAGTGGTCATAAAAATAATCATATTTAGCGCACGTTCTCACCTTATTGAACAGTAACTATAAACGAAGTGAATCCTTACCTAGAACTATATACTATCTTATCTTATCTTATTATATTAAACGAGCAAAGTTTGTATATATATCCGGTCGGATTCTCGAAAACGGCTCTATCGATTTGGATGAAATTCACGGGTTAGGAGGGTTTTGTGTTGGACATTTGATCTGTCACGGTCTCATCTTCGGCTAAGTTGTTTTTGATGGGTTTTTTGTTAATTGAAACAATTATTCACAGGTGGTTGTCTCGATAAAAATGTTTATTTACATTTTTATTCAATTTCCTTTTAATAAATAATTGGTTTTTTTAATTTTATATCCCACAATAAGATCATTATAATTATTATTATATATTAAAAGTTGGACAATTTAATTGATTGAGAATGAGGATCCAATCGACTTGATTGGGGAATAATGGAATTGAAATAATTATCGGAAAAGAGGTTTTTTTATCTAATTAGATTTTTCCTCTTACTAAAAACAAGGACTAAAGATGATCAAGGACACTCGATGGTGGAGAAGTAATCTCCGGAATCGAAGCTAAAAATACAATGTATACATAAATTAATGTAAAATAATTGGTTTAATAAAATTTATAAAAAAAAAATTAATTGGGACTGGAAGGACCAATCGACTTGATTAGGGAATAATGGAATTGAAATAATTATCGGAAAAAGAGGTTTTTTTATCTAATTAGATTTTTTCCTCTTATTAAAAACAAGGACTAAAAGATGAATCAAGGACTACTCGATGGTGGAGAAGTAATCTCCGGAATCGAAGCTAAAATACAATGTATACATTAATTAATGTAAAATAATTGGTTTAATAAAATTTATAAAAAAAAATTAATTGATTAAAAATCGAGTTTTAAATCCCACAAATATTAATTTGACAATTTAATTGATGAACTCAAAAATTGTTATTTAATTTAAAAAAAATAATTATACCGTATTTATTTATATACCTATATACACATAATCTGTGGACCACTGAAGGCTAGAAATGCAAAAACTGGGTGCGTGGGCGTGGGCGGAGGTAGATGTGGGGGTGCAGGAGGTGGGGTTCAGTGGTGGGGGGCCGGGGGGAGGTACGGGGTTTCGGGGGCGGAGTGGGGGTGTAGGTGTGGGGTGAGGTGGGAGGGTGCAGGAGGTGGGGTGAAGTGATGGGGGTCCGGGGGCGAGGGGGGGGGTTCGGGGATTAATATATAGCTATTAACTGAAGCAAAAATTTACCGAGCATCGCTCGGTGGCCAGATACTTATAATATTATGTTACTAAAAAAAAAAACGATAATTAGCAACTATTTTTTCGAATTTGTAAAAATTTTCATTGATAACTTGAGAATTTTTCTCCCGAAACGTTTGAATTTCAAATAAACGTTTTAATTAAATCAATATTTGTATTTATTTTATTTTAAAGATAACTAATCTTATCTTATTATATTAAACGAGCAATTCTTGTATATATATCGAAAACGGCTCTAACGATTTGGATGAAATTCACGAGTTAGGGGGTTTTGGGTTGACATTTCGATCTGTCACGGTCTCATCTTCGGCTAAGTTGTTTTTGATGTTTTTTTTAATTGAAATAATTATTCACAGGTGGTTGTCTCGATAAAAATGTATAATTACATTTTTATTCAATTTCCTTTTAATTAATAAAGATTGTGGTGTTGGTGCAAGGTGAAACATCTTTAATAAAGATAAAAGTAAATAGATATTATATGAAATATTCATTTACTATGAGTTAAGATTTCTAGGTCACTTGTTTCACATTAAAATTAAAAAATTAAAGATGTAAATTTTTTCAATATATATATTTCGAGCTGTAAGCTCATCTTCAGGAAAGTACAGAATTATAATGTGAAACAAGTGACCTAGAAATATTAACTGATAAGTATTGTAAGAGTTCGTGGCTGTGATGAAACTATACTAGATGAAGGAGGAGGTATCAGCCAAAGATGGAATCACTGGGTTCAATAAAACACCTTTAATGAGACGTTTCGGCCTAAATTTTATTTGGCCATCTTCAGTCAATTAGGCTAAAAAATTTTTTACAAATGGATGTTAATTGATATATTTTTTTATAAAAAATTATAAGTTGACCAAGTTGGTTATTTAGACTTACAGTTATACACAAAATGCGGTACACATATGTGATCGAACCAAGCCTTGTCAAAAATAAAAATTTCTTTTAGCTTCATGCGAATTTTTAACGTGCCTGGACCCAAAAGTTTCAGAATGAAAGTAATGAGTTTATATAAATCTTTTCTATATATTACATTATAATTAGATATTTGACCCTTATGTGAGGTCATCATATATCCCATCATTATTTATTTACAAACAGAAAATCCAAATTAGAATCTAATTACTTTTAAATCACATGCATTTTTTCATTCAATCAAATTATACAAATTCTTATTAAAAAAAAAAAAAAAATTTTCAAAAAAGTTTCTATACATTAAGTTCAAGAAAACAACTGTTGGCTCATATCACACAGGATAGATGTATAAATATTGGAAAGAAACATACAATCTCTTTTAAAATTGATAGCCTTATCACCTGCTATTTTTATATATAGCATTTCGGCTATGGATCTTTTATAGAAGTTATCAATCTTGACCAATATTTTCGCATTATCGTAATCAAACTGATAGTAAATGAATATTTTATATAATATTTATTTACTTTTATCCTCAATTTGCTTTTAATATTTAATTGGTTTTTCAATTTTAAATTCCACAAGTACGTTATAGCAAATATTATTATATATTAGAATTTGCCAATTTAATTAATTAAAGGTATTTCTCTATAAAATAATTAATTAGAATATCAATTTTATTCTCTTAAAAAAAAATCGACAATTCGAAGGATCGTTCCTCCTTCTACAGGATTTAAAAGGGTCAACGAAAGAACCTCTGTGTATATTAATATTATTTTTAATTGAAATTACATTCAAAACTTTGTGGCCAGTGATACGTCTTGATGATGGCCATAGCTGATGTAAACGTTGGTAAAAATATAAATTAAGTTTTATTTTATTTTGGCTGCGATTAAAAATCGATCTTTTTACCTGAATTTAAAATCAAAAATAAATTGACACGTTCTGATATGGCCAGCCACTTAACTTTACCATACACTTCTGGTTGAGTTTGGTACAAGGGCCTAGATTTTCATTTTTTGACCCTTCAAACCCCCACCCACCCCATTTCGAGAGGTTAGTTTTTGAATCTTTAGACTTCTGGTGGTCCACTGATTATGTATACAAAATTTGGTTGAGTTTGCTCAAATGGCCTAGATTTTTAATTTTTGACCCCTCTCCCAATTTTCGCGCCAGAAAAAAAAATTCGTTATCATAGATTTATTTTATAGTATATTTCATTTTTCTTGTTCTTTTAGTTTGAAAATATTATAATTTTAAATTTTAACCTCTCCCTCCCCCTTTAATTTTGGGTCCAATGCACCAAAACTAGGTGTGAAATTTGGTTTTGATATTCACACTAGTTTTTGAGCTAGCTCGTCCACAAAAATTTGGTAACGCACAGTACTAACAGACTAACTAACAGACATTTTGACAAAACAGTTATTATCTCGATAAATATAATTTAGGGCTTTTTTGTAGACCGAAAATGCCATGGTCTCGCTCAATTTTTTAAATCAAAATAGTTTCAAGCCGTTTTTGAGATATTTCGAGAAAAGAAGCAAAAAAACCACTTTGTTCATGCACGATTACAATACTTGACCATACCCTGTATGGTAAAGTAATAATATTAATATTATTATATATGGTGTTTAATCAAGCTTTTATCAATGTTCTGTACAAACTGATGGGTTCGGCACATTGGTGGGGGAGTGGGTGAGTACCTTTGACATCTGTAATTAATAATAACTCACTGACTTGCCTCTTGTATGGTCCCACAGTTTCCACTGAGGAAGAGATGCCGCAAGCGCTCTCGAAATATTTGGATTAACCATTTGAATAATAAAATAAATTACTGGAAAGAAGCAATTCAATTTATTTATCCTTTAACAATAAAAAATAATATTAATATATATGTTTTAACTGAATCAAAAAATTGCCGAGCATCGCTCGGTGTTCCAGATACTATATATTAAATATGGAAGTCTCTGGTTTGTGAGCCAGGCTTACATTTGTCTGTGTTATTTGATTTATTTTCAGAGATTTGAACGCCTTTTTTAGGAATAATATTATTAAAATCTTCTTCTTGAAAATAGCATTTTTATTTTTATGTTACATTTCATCCAGTTGATTAGACAAGTTGTTAATCTACTTATTAATAATATTTTTGATGAAACTTTTCTCCTCTCATGAGTGAAATGTTTCGATTTATTTTGAGAGACTTGAACGCGCGGGGATTGCCTCTAATAGAGCCATCATGTCTGTCTGAGCCGGCTAATAAGGGAATTACAGTTGTATATCTTGAAATGAAGAGGAGAGAGGAGTTATTGAAAAGCATGCGGGGGTGGCTAATGTCCCTATAATGGATGTTCGTCTACATTTCTAATTGGCCACGACCGCTGCTGCTGCTGCTGCTGCTAATTTGTCTTTTTCTGCCGCGTCATGGCGGGTAACTCGGCTTCCATTCAGACCAGGGTCCAGGGCCCCCCTTTAGCTTTAGGGGGCAGATAACAAGCAAGGGATGGCGCATGCTCCGCTGCTAATGTCTCTATCATCGCCTCTCTCTTTTTTCATTAGTCATCATCAGTTATGATGATGATGATGATGATGTTGGATGGCTCACTATAGAAAGATGCCAACGTAATCTTCATTAAAGACGGACGTTTCGTCTTCCGCAATAGCCAAAGGTCAAATTAATAATTAATAAATTAATAATAATAATAATACTTTTTTTAGAATCAACACTTAAGTGTATTTCCAAATATGCTCTATTAGTTGTGACGTCACAAGCAGGTTTCCTAATAAACTACACCTTTTCCATGTATGTATTTCAGAACACCCCAAATGTATTTCAGAATTCTCAATAGGGACCGTGCGTTAAACATAGAGGAGGCACTAATGTCGAAGATAGCGCTCTCTTGTGTTTATTTATTCAAATAATTTGGGAGAACTGAGGCAAATATTGTATTAGAGTATATATCATAGATAAAAGAGTGCACGGAGCTTAGGGGACCATGACCGAGTCACTTTGTTTTGTACGTTTAATAAATCATCCCCAAAAGCTTACATTTTCGTCGCCAGTTGTGACGCACGGTCCCTATTCAATTTCAGAAAATGTCAATTGTTTAGTTATTTTTGTTTGTATAATTATGTTTATTTTCTGAAATAGTCCAGTCAAATTGTGCTCAAATGGATTTCTAGGATGAGTGGTTTTCATTTTATGAAGGAAAAACTGCGATTTTTTGCATAAATAGATGATTTTCTGTCATGGAAAATGATAGATATCTATAAATCTAAGATTTTTAACAAAAAAGTAGTCCAAGTAAACGTTCAAGTTAACAAAATTTCCAAGAAAATGAGATCTGAATCAAGTTTCTAGGATGAGTGGTTTTCATTTTATGAAGAAAAATACTGCGATTTTTTGCCCAAATTGCAGTTTTTCAAACGTTCAATCTCATTGTGGCACGGATTACAATTATTCAATTATGATGAAGCTTTGTCCGAATTGTAGAAAATTTAATCTAGTTTAAAAATGTATAGAGTGGTCTTTGTTGAAAACGTGCTCTTTCATGGTCAGAATGGGAAAAAATAAAAAAAAGTACGAGTTTTTGGGGCTGCCGAGGTCGAAAATTTGGATTTTGCGTTGAGCCCAAACGGTTGGTCGGAGAAAAACCTAAATAATGAAATTTTTAGAAAATTTTATGAACTTTCATTTTGAATAGGAAGGTTATTTACGAAAAGTTGATAGTTTTCGAGTTATAAGGAAAAACCGCCAAAAAACTGAAATTTTCATTTTTCTTTTTGATTTTTTACAATATTGCGTCACGAAATTTTGTGGAGACCTCGGATTTAGATTCAGCGCCCCAAAAATACATATATATGCAAAAAATCAGAACTACCTCAAAACTTTCCTGATAAAAACACAATTTGAC
This sequence comes from Forficula auricularia, assembly GCA_024734495.1. Lineage (NCBI taxonomy): Eukaryota > Metazoa > Arthropoda > Insecta > Dermaptera > Forficulidae > Forficula > Forficula auricularia. Next base: position 4,176,143 of record JALMQS010000089.1, read on the forward strand.
TAGACTTAAATACAAAATTGACATTTTCTGAAATTTAATTTATAATCCTGACATATAATTGACATTTTCTGAAATATTATTGTGATTTTCTAATAATCAATTGAGAATTCTCAAATGAACGTGATATTTTTTCAAATAGAAATGGAAAAAGTCTAGAATTCTAGCAATCTACTCATCAATTAGATATCTTTTTCTAAATGTTAATGGAAATCAGAACCTCAGTCAGTAAAAGGGGGTGTTAGAACCTTCCCCTCCGAAATGGTACTGTTAAAATTGAAGTTTTATAGAATATAAATAAATGCTCAATAAAAAAAATACTCTGATAAAAATAGTAATCTGGGCATCAGCGAAGTCATATCTCCTACTCCTAGGAGTTTTTTCATACTCTCCTAACCCTTAGGTGGTTGAACAACCCCTCCGAATTTTTTTTCTGGCAACACTGTCATGATGGAAATATATAGTATAATAAATAAATTAAAAGAAAACATATATTAAGATTTTTTCATAATTCGTCACCACGAATGTTCCGTATAAAAATAAAACGGAACTTTATTAGTATAAAGATCAGATTTTCGTGCCCATGCACTTGAAAAAATAAGCATCTAAAACGTTGCTTAAATCAGTATCTTTTAATCATTATCTATCATATAATAATATAATTGGAGGTGAAAGTAAAACTTTTTCAAGACTTGGTACGCTGTTCGTAGTTTTGGTAAATAATTCAAAACACATCACCTGATCTATTGTTTATTATTTTTTACTATAAAAACGAGTCAAAATCTGAAAAAATGATGTTTTTAGAATAATTTTGTATTTCTGTATAAAGCTAGAAAGCCCTTAATCATTTACATTCATAATATAAATACATATAAATGAGAGCCCGACACGCACTTGTCCGACTTATTGACGCATCGTTTATTTTTTTGTTACATAAAGGGGAAATAATTTTTTTAAAACCCACTAATATTTAATGACACACAAAATTTATTAAAATCATGAAATGTAAATTATTCTTTTAAAAGCCACTAATATTTAATGACAAATAAAATTTATTAAAATTAGGAAATTTAAATTATTTCAATGAAAAAATGGATTGGGGGAGAGGAGACCAATCGACTTGATTGGGGAATAATGGAATTGAAATAATTATCGGAAAAGAGGTTTTTTTATCTAATTAGATTTTTCCTCTTATTAAAAACATGGACTAAAGATAAATAAGGACACTCGATGGTGGAGAAGTAATCTCCGGAATCGAAGCAAAAATACAATGTATACAATAATTAATGTAAAATAATTGGTTTAATAAAATTTATAAAAAAAAATTATTTCAATGAATAAGGATAGACAATATGGAATTTGAATAATTATCGGAAAAGAGGTTTTTTTATTTAATTAGTTTTTTCCTCTTATTAAAAACAAGGACTACAAAGATGATCAAGGACAGTCGATGGTGGAGAAGTAATCTCCGGAGTCGAAGATAAAATACAATGTATACATTAATTAATGTAAAAAAATTGGTTTAATAAAATTTATAAAAAAAAAAAAATTATTTCAATTTTTTTCCTCTTATTAAAAAAACACGGACTAAAAATATTATCGCAAGCTAGAAGATTAACTACAATCGATGGTGGGAATGTAATCTCCGAAATCGAAGTCTCAAATAAAATGTATACATTATTTCATGTAAAATAATTCGTTCAATAAATATTATTATTATTAAATTATTTCACCATACAGGGTATGGTCAAGTATTATAATCGTGCATGAAAAAGTGTTTTTTCCTTCTTTTTTTCGAAATATCTCAAAAACGGCTGAAACTATTTTGATTAAAAAAATTGAGCGAAACCATAGCATTTCGCTCTACAAAAAAGCTCTAATAAGTGAACATCGAAAAAATTATATTTTTCGAGATAATAATTGTTTTATCAAAATGTCTGTTAGTTAGTCTGTCTGGTTGTCTGGTTGTCTGTCCGTTACTCTGTGCGTTACCAAATTTTTATGGACGAACTAGCTCAAAAACTAGTTCGAATATCGAAACCAAATTTCACACGTAGTTTTGGTCCATTTAGATTAGGACCTGATTAGATTTTGGTGCATATCAACACAAAATTAAGAGGGGTGGAGGGGGGGGGGTTAAAAATTAAAAATCTAGGCCATTTGAGCAAATTCAACCAAATTTTGTATACATAATCAGTGGGACCCCAGAAGTATAAAAATGCAAAAACTAACCCCCCCCCTACATGATTATAAATAATTTTTGCGGCCAGGTTGTATGGTAAAGTCAAGTGGATGGCTACATCAGAACACGTCAGCTTATTTTTATTTAAAAACAATACATTTCTTGTTATTGATTATATTTATTATTACTAAAATATTACTTGTGTTATGTTTCCTCACAAGTTTTATGACCTATGTATTAGAATGCCCGGAATACTAGTTTCTCAAACTTGGAACTACGTATTAATCCTACGTAGGGGCTTATTCCAAGGATTCTTTCTCTTATAGCTTTTACTCTAGCCTAAAATTCCACTTTTTATTATCAATTTTCATATTTCCATGTTACGCCCTTTTATATTTGTACATTTTCTGCAGGGACAAGTAATTTTATTCTTATGTCGAATAGTAAATGCTATATTTAAAAGTTTTTTGACTATTCATCAGATTGTGCGAGTCGGCTAAATTTCAATCAACTGGTGTGGGCAACACACGACTTTCATATTAGTTTATGCTTTTTTTGAAATCATCATATACTTACTAATTTTCTTCATTCCAATTACTTCAATTTGAGTTTCCTCCAAGCCTTTTTGAGAAAACGGAAAAAAAGACGAAATTAAAAAAAAATATGTGTGAGCCTCATGCACATAAGCTCAAGAGAAAAGTGAACCTTCTTTAGCTGTAGATGTTATTGAAATAATTTAACTTTCCTAATTTTAATAAATTTTATTTATCATGAAATAAATATTAATTGGTTTTATAAATGATAATTTTTTTTTTATTAAACCAATTATTTTACATTAATGTATACATTGTATTTTAGCTTCGACTCCGGAGATTACCTTCTCCACCATCGACTGTCCTTGATCATCTTTTTAGTCCTTGTTTTTAATAAGAGGAAAAAACTAATTAAATAAAAAAACCTCTTTTTCCGATAATTATTCCATTCCCCATAAATAATAATTTAAATTTTCTAATTTTAATAAATTTTATTTGTCATTAAATATTAGTGGGTTTTAAAAAATTATTTCCCCCTCTATTGAGTCATTTCCCCTTTATTGTAACAAACAAACAAACAGATACGTCGCTAAAGAAGTTTCACTTCAAAAAAACCAAAAGTATTCAAGTAAACATATACTTCCGGTTCTTTGATTTTAGCCAAAATCATGAGGTATCTACTTCTTCTAGCCTCTAGATAGTTTCAAATCCCAAAGCCCTGTGGCTTACCGTATACGAGATATTTATTTATTTTACGACACTCCTTAATTTACACCCTCTTCCTTTATTTCAATCGGATTAAAATTTATAGGCAACTAACAACTTATGATACTTGATAAGTATCCCCCTCCCCCGGTACGCCATTGTCTGGGAGTGAAAAAAATTCGAATTTCTAAAAGAATTAACATTGTCCAAGTTAGTATAAGGAACAGTAAAATAAATTATGTTAATTCAAAAAAGTACATAAAAGATAAAATTGAATAGGAATAGAAATATTATTGTATATTACTAAATCTTGTAGCATTAAATTGAATTTTATTGTCAAAAAATGTATTAAAATTGCTCATTGAGCCTTCGTCCCATAATAATGAACTTGAATAAAAGTACAGACAAATTCCGATTTTAACAGGAAATTATTCCCGGTAAAGATTTTATTCGTGGAATACCTTTATTGGTACTCCAATATTAGTACCCTAAGTTTTCACCCAAATCTGTGTTGTGGAAATTTTTCTACGCGCCTCAAAATGAGAATATTTCGAATTTTTTTCAGTTTTTCTTGAATAACTTAAAACTGCTTATCAAATAAATAGATATCCATTAGATAAATTGAACCTCTTTAAATTACGCGTAAAATGATAACAATTTCATCTATTTAGATTCAGTAGAACCAGTACTAGCGTCTGTTTAAAAACAGCCCCTGGGATCACTTTCGAATATCCCTAAAACTCGTACTTTTTTCGATTTTTCCCCATTTTGACTATGAAGGAGCACGTTTTCGACAAAGACGACTCTATACATTCTTAAACTAGATTAAATTTGCTACAATTTGAACAAAGTTTCATCTTAATTGAATAATGGCAATGAGGTTGAAGTTTGCAGTTTTTTTCAAAAAATCGTAGTTTTTCCTTCATAAAATGAAAACCACTCATCCTAGAAACTTGATTTCTATCTCATTCTCTAGTAAATTTTATTGACTTGAACGCTTACTTGGGCCACTTTTTTTTTGTTAAAATTCTTAGATTTATAGATATTTTAAATTTTTTTCATTTCGAGGCGCGTAGAAAAATTTCCACAAACAGATTTGGGGGAAAACCTAGGGTAGTAATATTGGAGTAGGAATAAAGGTATTGCAGCAATAAAATCTTTACCGGGAATTATTTCCTGTTAAAATCTTAATTTGCCTAGACTATAAAAGATAAATAAATATTTTTTTTTCAAGATTCTAAGATATTAAAATTTTTCAAAAATTCAAAAATCTCACAACGCCAATTATGTTTATGAATTGTAAAATACTCCTATTCTTAAAACTTAAATAAAATTATTGTTTATTTAATTTAAATTAAATGTATATATATATGCCGATTTTAATCAAAATCATATATGCCTGGCAATCGCCGTGACTTTGCACTAAAACAGGGCTTAGTGAATAAACAAAAAAACAAAAAATTGGTCGTGAAATCGAAACGTCATTGTTTGATTTGCTTAGGGTGTGTGTCTCTCTGTCTGTAGTGAAGAGGGAATCAATTAACAACGCGTGCGGAATGAGATTTGCAGAGTAGGCGTGGGCGGTGGGGGGGGGGGGGGCGATAAATTCCACTCTTGGGCCTCTAATAGCGATGTAAACGGATTAAGATTATGTTAATGTTTGATTTTATGGAGGCTCACGTGCGGGGGGGCCAATTCGCTCCCTCAGGGGGGGTGGATTCATCCCCTAACTAGACCATCAGCCATCACGCCGACATTGATAATCAATCAAGCCAATAAGCAAACCAAACAATCCAAAAAGGAATACAAATTTGTTGACTGAATAGGGAAAGGCGTTGTTTTTAGGACCGTGATTAAAAAAACCCTGATTATGGCCACCCACATAACTTTACCATACACCTGGCCCGTCTCTTATAATCTAATAGTACATGGACACCGAGCGATGCTTCAGTTAAAAGCCATATATTAATCACCGCCCCCCGTGCCCCCACATCTCCCCCACCGTCACCTCCACCCTCGCCCCAGCCCCCTCACCCAGTTTTTGCATTTCAAGTCTTGTAGTGGCCCACAGATTATGTGTATATATGTATATAAATAAATACAGTATAATAATTTTTTTTAATTAAATAACAATTTTTGAGTTCATCAATTAAATTGCCAAATTCTAATACAGAAAAATACGCTTGTGGGATTTAAAATTCGATATTTAATCAATTAAATTTTCTAACTTTTAATATATATAAGTAATACCATCTCTCAAAATTGAAATAGTTGAAACCTCAACCTTTGAATCAGTGACGGCCGAAGTCACCGCCAATAGGGTAAGTTTATTTGAAAATAACTCTCAAAATAGTTATTTCCAGTTTATTTCAATAGCCGCTGGGAGCGCTGCTGTCTTTTTTTATTTTGGAGTTTACTCCGTAAGAATCGATTTACATATAAGGAGCCCGGTATGGAAAATTATGGGTAGTAAAATTCAGTCAACGAATGACAGCGTTACGTTTTTCGTACGCACACTCTTCTGGTGGTATCAACTAACTGCAAAATCTTAAATGGTAGATTAAAATTATATATTTTTTTAATAATCTAAGTCGAGGACTAATACAAAAGTCATTATTGTCAAGACTCTCGTTTTCCCTGTCGCCTCCGAAACATGGACCCTAAAGAAGAACAACTGCGATCGGATTGATGATTTCGAAATGTGGTGTTGAGAATCCCGTGGACGGCTCACCGATCTAATAAGTCAATTATAGAGGAAGTCCACGCCGACCGGTGTCTCTCTGGGGTGGTACCCGAGAGAGTGATCAAGTTCTTCGGCCACCTCACCCGCTCAGATTCAGACTTGGAAGGGATCATCGTCCAGGGCAAGGTGGAAGGCAAAAGAAGAAGAGGCAGAACACCAGCAAGATGGGCGGATCAAATAAAGACCCAACTTGGTATTACGCTCCAGGCTGCAACGAAGATGGCCAGAAAGAGGCCACTCTGGCGGGCTGCAATTGGGAAGACTAGGGCTCTTAGAATATGGAAGAAATGAGGGTCACGACTTCTCTGTAAAAAGGATTACGACGATGAAAAAAGTCGAGGACTGACTGATTTTTAAGATTTAGAATTCAATTTGGTACATAGGTCTATTGTTGAAATATCTCGGCAGAGTTTATTTTTTTTCTTCAAAATTTGACCCCTGAATCAAAATGGGGGATTTTTGATTTTGGGATCTTAAACACAAAATGCTTTTTACATATTATCATCATTCATTTTACTTTAAAATAATCTATCTGATATCTCGTGAGTTAAAATATAGGATTGAATGTAGGTGAGCTAGTGTAATAGGAAGCTGGTCACTTGACAAAGCGAGCTTACCTAAACCCACTCAGGTATTTGAACCCAAAATAACAGATAGAATACAACAAGTAAATAAACAAACTGATGATGAAGGTCAAACTTTCGAAACTATAGTCTCTAACTTTGATTTCTTCTTAAAAATCTACTGCGCTGAGTCTGTCAATTTGCCCACAATTAGGATGATTTAAAAAGATTAAATATCTCTACGAACATGAATTTAGGTCATTTATCAAAGATTTTAATAGATATGTTTATATTGCATGTAGGAGGGTCTTGTCCCCTCGGGAGTCGAACCCAAACACTAGTACGCTTTCCGGGCAAAAAGTTTCTTAAATTTTTCAAAATTTTCTTTACTTTATTTAAAATGTTTTACCAAGAACCCACACCATTTTCCCTTAACAAAAAAATAAATAAATCTCATTTGCTATTGTGGAAATTGAGAATTCTGATACGCTCTATCTGGTGGTCTAAATTGAAAATCAATAACCACTATGGGTCAAAAAATTAAGCCACGCCACTACCCAGGCTCCTAATAAATTATTATTTTTTAATGTAGGATATTTTATAATAATATATAATATATAATAGCCCAGATTAATTTGCAGCAACGTTAATGTAATGCTGCCGACAGGGAGCGCTGATGCCGTCGGAATATTTGCGGCAAATTTGAAATATAATTGTAATTTGAACTCGAATTTTGAAATGAAAGACTCCAATTGATTTTAAATTAAGAAACATTAAATATATTGATAATTATTCCTCCTCCCCCCTCACCATCTCAAAAATTAAATATTTAATTCGCTTTTCTTTGCGCACAGAAGAAGAAATTAATCACATCTTATTTGATTTATATTTTATATATTATTTGTTTATTTTTTAATAATTTGCCACTTTTTTATAATTTTTTAAAAATCTAAATTTTGTTATTCTTATTTTTTGATTTTTACAAAATTAAACGACTTAAGACACGCATGCCTGAGTTTCTCATGGCAATACTGGAGCAGCCTGTCATACAAACAACACCTGATCTCCTTTTAAATATTTGGAGCCTATATCGATTATCGATCCCAAATTTTAGAAAAATGATATAATATAATTCTCTACCTCACACGATCCCAATTATTTAAATAAATCTATTTCCACACAAAAAATATCACAATGCTGTAGATTATAGAAAACAAAAATACTTCCAGATTCATATCTAGAGCCTCATTTCTGTAGCTGTGTCAGGACGAAAATGAGGCGAAACTTTCAAGAGACTATGTATTTTCGGGAGTTTACAGGTATACATTTGGAGTGTGGATTTTTAAGAGGAATACAATTTTTGGACCGAGACGCCGCCCGCCAGGGCTCCAGCCCGGAGGGTCGAGCTTCGAGGGCGTGCCTGAAAAGCTAGTAATATATATGCCTATAAAAATAATACACCCGCAAACAACATAAAAAGAAAATTCTTATACATATATATCTATTTATTTATTTAAAGAAATAAAATTTGTGTCTAATAAATAATTTCCTATTACGAAATTGGCCAATAAAAAGATTTTTCTATTTATTTTTGTTGCTGATGCTTAAAATAAACGACCAGAGCGAAATGTTTTATCAAGTTAAAAGCCTTGCCTAGAGCCAGAGAGAGATGTTGTTGTGTTGTTATTGTTGTCGTCGTTGCGGTTGTTTTGCCATTTTCTCATCTTAAAAGAGCTGAGTGGAATCGTAGATGAAATGAATTCGCCCCCAGGAAATACCATCCATACATGAGAGACGGGGAGTCCGGCCTCAATAAACACTCCAACTATACGAGATGACTTTATTTAATGGGGAAGGAAGAGGGGGGGTGAATATTTTGAGGATGGGGTGAATCTGGCGAATTGAAATAATAAATAAACTTAGAATAAAGTCTTTTTTTTTTAATTTTTCAAGATGAAAAATATACTTAGAGCTTCTTTTGCCCTTCGACTACTATAGCCAAGGGAACTATATAGCCCATTTTTAACCGACTTCAAAAAAGGAGGAGGTTCTTAATTCGACTGAATTTTTGGGTGTCTATGTTACCTGATATCTTCGCCAATTGTGAACCGATTTCGATGATTCTTTTTACGTTGGAAAGAGGGTACCTTAGGGGTGGTCCCATATTAATTAGGTCAAGTTCTGATGATATGATCAATGACGAATTAACGTAAATCTCCAATTCTTATGAGCAAATAATCGAAATTATAATAAATAAAATCTTTTATTAAAAAATCAATCTTAAAACGGTCATTTAAAACCCGCAAACGTTTCTAGAGAATTTCTATATTTGAACTTTTTTAAGACGGTGCTAAACAAACTATATAAGCGAGCGTACCCGCCAATCGTACTAAGTGAAATCCGTCGAGTTTGATTCATATAATGTATATGTTTGGCACCGACTTCAAAAGAGATTAAATCTAAATATTTCGTCGTTTATTTGTAACTAAATTAGATAATTATTTTATACCTTTTAGTGCATTTTATTTTATTTGTTGCATTTAATTTTTTTGAAGTCGGTTTTATTTTTTTTTTTATAAAAATTATAATTTTTAATAAGTAATCTGGAATATAGAGCTTCGCTCGGTAAATTTGTTGTTTTTTGATTATTATTTATTTGATCGCAACCACTAGTTTTGTTTTGATTCAACCACAAAAAAAAAGCTTACTATACAACAAAACGAATTTACATACAACCGATCACGTATTTGTAAAAATGTGGTAACACACGCACGCACTAATGTACTAGATAACGTACTAACAGACATTTTGACAAAACAGTTATTATCTTTAAAAATATAATTTTTTTCAATGTTCACTTATTAGGGTTTTTTTGTAGACCGAAATGCCATGGTTTCGTCCAATTTTTTTGATCAAAATAGTTCAGCCGTTTTTGAGATATTTCGAAAAACCACTTTTTCAATGCACGATTACAATACATGACCATACCCTGTATGATAATTGGTAAAGTAGATAAATAATAAAAGAGAATAGGTCTAATTAAAAAGACTGATGATGAAGGCCAAATCTTCGAAACTATGAGTTTTAAAAAATAAATTATATTTATAAAGTATAGATATTTATACCAGCTGCAAAGCCCTCCTTCGGCGGGCATTCTGCTGTCAGGGGGCTACACCCTCTTGGACTCTGTAATACGTTTTGAAATAATAATGTAAATTCCCCAATTTTAATAAATTTTATTTGTCATGAACTATATAAGTTGATTTTAAAACTAATAATTTAAATTTCCTAATTTTAATAAATTTTAAGAAATGTATTTAAATTTTATTTAGGAAATAATCTAAGATTTTAATAGAGATATTTTTACATTGGATATCAGAGGGCTTCGTCCCCTCAGGAATCGAACCCAAACGGTAACAAGCTTTCCGGGTCGTTACCCAAAACCTTTAAGACTCTCTCTCGATATGCAACACATAATATAAGAAATATAGCTAAGAACTGGTTTGATTTTTTCAAAAAAAGATTTTTTTATAAATTTTATTAAACCAATTATTTTACATTAATTAATGTATACCTCGTATTTTAGCTTCGATTCCGGAGATTACTTCTCCACCATCGAGTGTCCTTATTCATCTTTAGTCCTTGTATTTAATAAGAGGAAAAATATAATTAGATAAAAAACCTCTTTTCCGATAATTATTTCAATTCCATTATTCCCCAATCAAGTCGATTGGTTTCCTCCATCTCCCTCCATCCGTCTTCAAAAAAAAAAGATACTCTACAAGATGCTTAAATCTTGACGCTATTTATGAACTATTAGTGGGTTTTAAAATTAAAAAAATTAAGTAAGCGCCGACGCGCAAGCCGATTATAATAAGTATAAATAGATAAATAATTAGATTTTCACGATGTATATGGTAAATATCGAGGGGTGTACCGCGATTGGAATTAGGTGTACACCGTCTTTGGAATTATTTGGAATTAATTAGATAATCTATTGTCATTTATTATCTTCTACTTGGAAATGAAAGTATAAGTGGAAGTATGTGTACACAATTTTAGGACGCGGTTCACCCCTCGGTAAATATGTACCTATATGTTTATTTGTATCAAGCATAGGACGCAACCTAGGGATTTCTCTTTATTAATCAACAGCCCTGCTACTTTATAAGCAAAATAAAATCTTTAATGAGCTGAAATTTGACCAAAAAAACTTAGTATTTAATATAAGCCGAAACGTTTTCTATAATTGGGAGTTTTTACTTTATCCAATGCGAAGCATGGGAGAAAGTATTGAATCGCTCTCGCGGCAAGCGCGACTTCAAAGGGTCCTCAGGTAAAGACTACGGAACCCATGGACTCAATTAAGGTCACAAATTGAAGTATTCAATGAGATTGAATTTTAGCACGTGACGGTTTTGCCAAAAATTACCTGGAATCTCGTCGAGAGGCCAAAAAGTGCCATTTTTTTTGGAAGTGCGTGGGGATGTATGTATGTATGTATGTATGTGTGTTATCGTTTTTTTCGTCCACGATTTTTTCCACACCTTTGCGCTGATTGAAATGAAATTGAAAACCTACCATTAGTTTAACAAAATGAAGCGCTGATTAGTTTTTGGTACATATCGGTCCACAAACATTAGTACTTTATTTCAGTACTTTTTTAGTTTTTTCTAAATATCTTGAAAAATGACTTAACCAATTTTGATGAAATTTAATATCCTAATTAAGTACCTTGGGGACCACAAAAAAGGTTAAATAAAGTTTTTAGTAAAATTATATTTTAACGTACTTTACTCAAGAACATATTAATATTTCAAATGAATTTGGATAAAGTTTAGCAACGATCCGTTGCAGTTTATTTATTCAGCAGAGGCTACCTATTGGCTGAATCCCTCTCCATTACTTAATTATTTAATATAAGCTGCAATTATATGGTATATGTGCCAAGTTTCAGCTTTCTTGCCCAAAATGTTCCCAAAGGAAATAATTAATCTTAAAAAAAAAAAAAAAATCGTCCCACTCTTGAACTTTGAATCAATTAATTACAATTTGCAAGTTGTGACGTCATCAGCGCAGGTAGCGAATTTCCTTACGGGTGTAATTTGGAGGCGTTACTCAAGAGGGGAGCGTCTCTTTCTGATGGTTAGACAGCTTCCATGATGGATGATGATCTCGGTTGGCCAAGAAGCGGCCGAAATCAAAGCCTAGGTAGCTACCGGAGTCACGCACAACAACAACAACAACAACAACAACACAACAACACAAGCGGCCAAACGAGGCTCATTAATAACCATTAGGATTGAACATTCATTACGTGTTACTCTCTCGAGATTTACAAACTGAAATAAGGGGGGACAAGGGGTGGGCTGGGGGGAGGGGGGTCAAACACACCAAATGGAACGACAGAGAAATAAATTATGCTAATATTTAAAGGAAAAGAGACAAAAAATAAAAGAGTGAAGAAACCGAGCCAAGTTGATTAGAAAATTTTAAATTCCATTGAAAGATCCACCCAAAAGGCGAGAGGAAGAAATATACCTACTACAGAGGGGACAAGATCGAGACAAGGATATATATATTATGTCGTAGTGAAATAGTTATTTTAGGAAAATAGCTAGTTTTTGACTAGGCAAATACTATATGCGGGGGGTTAATAATCGAAATTATAAAATAACACCTATTGTCCAATACAGAAAAACATATACAGGATACAATATTAAAACAATATGGATATAATAAAATAACAGGTAGGTATCAGGGGGAAAAACAAACAAACTTATTACACTGAAGTGGTTTTTACAATGTGGCTGATGGTTTTAAGATGATTTTTTTAAGTTGGTGAGGAGTTGTGCTGGAAAGGTCAAGATTGGTCGAGTGTTTATTTGCTAGTGTTTGAATTCTGTCAATGGCGTTGGTTTTACCGAAGTTGGTCGAGTGATGTGGAACTACAAACATATCTTGGGATCTCGTGCTATGTGATGGGATTCTAAAATTTAGTCTAGATAGAATTTTTGGACACACGATTTTCCCAGAAATAAGTTTAAGCAGGAAGGAAATGTCATTGTAATCACGTCGTTGTTCCAGTGTGTTGAGTTTCAGGTGTGAAATTAGATAGTCATAATTCAAATTATCTATACTTATGCCTAGTTTATAATTAACCATCCTCAAAAATTTATGCTGGACCCTTTCCAAGGATGCCTTATGTACCCCATAGTAGGGGTTCCATATTACACTGCAGTATTCAAGTTTACTTCTCACGAGAGCAACGAACAAGAATTTGAGGGCATCTATGTTTCGAAAGGATGAGGTTATACTACAATGTGGTGCAAAAAAAGTGGAACACTTAGAAAAATTTAGTTTTTTCAAATAATTTTCAGAAAAAACATATTTTATTTAAACTTTTAATACATTCCAGGATACAACTTATGTAGGTAGAAAACATTGAAACAGTGAAAAAAATTGTTTTGGAAAATCGTCGAATCACTATTAGGGAAGTTGCAGAGGATGTTGGCATTTCAATCGGATTCTCGAATGTTTTGGGCATGAAACGTGTGGCAGCGAAGTTTGATCCAAAATTGCTAAATTTTGAGCAAAAGCAACGTCGCATTAGTATCAACAGGTCGTATGGTTAATAAGGAATACTACAAGGAAGTTATGCAAAGTTTGCGTGAAGCAATACGGCTCAAACGATCGGAATTGCGGGAAAAAAATCATGGATTCTGCATCACGATTATGCACCAGCTCATACATCAATGCTTGTTCGTGATTTTTTGTCCAAAAACAACACCCTGATCATGCCTCAATCACCTTATTCACCAGATTTGGTTCCCTGCGACTTTTCCTATTCCCAAAACTGAAGAGACCAATAAAAGGAAAGCGTTTTGCCACAATTGATGAGATAAAGTCAGAATCGAAGAACGAGCTGATGGCCATACCGAAAAGCGCATTTCAGAAGTGCTTCAAGGATTGGAAGAAGCGCTGGCATAAGTGCAATATATCTGAGGGGGTTAATTTGAAGGGGACAAAATGGATATTGATGAATAAATAAATACTTTTCAAAAAATTCAAACTTCCCCTTTTCTTTTGAAAAAACCTCGTATATCTGTCACATTTTAATATAAATCTCATGCACCTATTTTGTAAGAGTTGCAGCTTATCAATATTCTCTTGAGTACCAAAATATAATATTGTAGGACAGTAAGAGAAACTACGACTAATTATAGTTCTCTACACCTTAATTCTAGTGTTCATATTCAAATCATTACTAGCTCTACCAAAGTATTGCACTTTTCTGTTTACATTCTTCAAGAGCTCACTTTGATTACTTAAAGTTCAACTTCGAGTCAACCACTACTCCGCTGGTATTTAAATGAACCCACATATTCCAAATTTACACCATTCAGATAGATTGGACTTAACCCTTCTCCACCCACCCCCAAATGCATTACTTTATATTTCGTACAATTTATAAACAGTTTATTCATATTTAGCCAGTCTTCCAACTTCCTAAGGGTTCCATTCATTTTCTGACAAGCCCTCTCAACATCACAATCCTCCACTGATATAAATAAATAAATACAAATCTTAATTAATATGAATTAGTTGAATTATAATAAGTGTTTTTTTTTATAGTTGCTTTATAATATTTCTTTCTTAAGGTAGTTCTTTCTCAAATGCAAAAATTCAAGAAGTCTTTGAAACTTGGAATATAAGTCATTAAAAGCATAATACACATACTGTTAAAATTTGAAGACGGTTTACCACACCAAACATGAAATAATTGCAATTAAAAATGACATTTTTAACATAGGGTAGATAGGGAAAGGGTGGGGATATGATCATTATTTTATTTTTTTTCATTGAAGGACTTTCACCATCTTGATGAAAAACTATAATTTGTTAGAATAATATATTCGGAGTAATTAAAAAAAAAATTGAAATTATTTACCACGTAGTTTTGATAAAAAAAAAAAAAAAAACATATTTGGGCAATTATTTTTAGTGGAGGGGATATAAGCACAATGGCTTGGAAACGATCGGCAAGTATGTGTGAGATTTCGTAGTGTGAGAAGTACAGTCACGTTAAAAAAACATAACCTAAAATTTTAGTTCCGTTTATATTTATAGAGTGGTTACGAGGCTAAAACTTTTTGTGTGGATTGTCGCGAAAGAACCTCCTAAAAGCAAGTATTTTTTCAATTTTCCATTACTAAAGGGAGAATTTTCTCCTGAAATGTCTGGATTTTTAAAATAAACGTTCCTAGACGTTTTGTATTTATTTAAATGGAAATATTTACCTATTATAATAATTAGTGTGTGTTTTGGCGTCTGGCGTTTCGCTAATTGAATGTTTGCCTTGGTAAACGAGCATCATCGGGAGGGTTGGTTGTTGGTTGTTTGAGGGTTTCTGGGGGGGTGCAAATTGTGGCGACGACGGGCAAGCAACCCCCGAGGGGTTTAGCAGCACAATCGATCGTTTCCTAACCCCCCCCTGTTATTTGCATTCACAAGGGCGGGAATGAAATGAACAGCGATTTATTGCTCCTTATATTTATTTCCTTCCACCCTTAATGGGCAACATCTCCAAGGGCTCTCTATTGGGGAGAGTCTCTAGAGCCGGAAGGGGATGGCAAATTATTCGGCTTGTTGAAGATGTCAATGAAAAATAATGGGGGCAGTGGGGGTGGGGGGCAATCAAAGGTCATTGACACCTACAAGTGAGACCTTCTCAAAACAGGAAATTTCTTATTAATAGCAGCTGACTGCAGAAGAGAAATATACTTAATTTTATTGATTGTTTTATAAATATAAATAAAGTACCAGGAACACCGAGCGATGCTCGGTAATTTTTTGCTTCAAGTTAAAAGCTATATACATATATATTATCCTCAGATACCTTCGACCCCCGCCCAGCCCATAAAATTCTTTCTTCTTTTCACGATGGAGGGGCCAACCCAGGCCTTTAGGGGTTGCACCTTTTGGTGCTCCTTCTCTCATCATTTTCATAAAAAAAACATGTATATATAGTACAAGCCCCCTGGATCCCCCTTGAACCCCACACTCACACACCGCCCCCCCCCCCCCCCGCCGAAACTCTCCCACCTCGTCCCACCTCCACCCTACTGTAACCTCCACCCCCACCCCCGCCCCCTAACCCAGTTTTTGCATTTCTAGTCTTCTAGTGACCCACAGATTTTGTGTATTTAGGCATCATGTAAGCCTGTCATGTAAGGGTAGTTAATAATAAGGTGGGACCCTTATGAACTTGATCGAGAAAATAAAATATTAATTTTCAAAAAAACAAACTCATTTTATTTAGTATATTTTATACAGGGTTAAAAGAGTTTATTTTCGATTGAATATCTCGAAAAAAATAACTTTTTTAAGCCTGTCGTGGACCGAATAAAATATCGATCAAGTTCATAAAGGCCCCCCTTATCATCAACTACCCTTACATGAGAGGCTTAAAAAAGTTATTTTTTTTAGATATTCAAACCAAAATATTCTCTTTTAACTCTGTATAAAATATACTAAATAAAATGAGTTTGTTTTTTTGAAAATTAATATTTTATTTTTTCTAGAAATTCTCGATCAAGTTCATAAGGGTCCCTCCTTATCATTCAACTACCCTTCCATGACAGGCTTAAAAAAGTTATTTTTTCGAGATATTCAATTATTCTTTTAAATTAAATAACAATTTGTCGAGTTTTGTAATTAAATAAATTGTCAAATTCTAATATTTAATATTTGTGGGATTTAAAAACTCGATTTTTGGGGGTCGGATAGGCTAGGTGGTAGCGTGTCAGCCTGCTAACCAAGTGGACCCGGGTTCGAATCCGACTTGAGTTATCTGGCTAAAATCTGACTCCTGGGGTAGAGACAAATTTAAATAAAATAAATAGTATCGTAAATTCGCTTATGGCTAGAAAGGTCGAAAAGCCAAAAAAAAAAACTCGATTTTTAATCAATTAAATTGCCCAACTTTTAATATATAATAATAATAATTGTAATGATCTTATTGTGAGATTTAAAATTAAAAAACAATTATTTATTAAAAGGAAATTGAATAAAAATGTAAATATACATTTTTATCGAGACAACCACCTGTGAATAATTATTTTAATTAACAACCCATCAAAAACAACTTAGCTGAAGATGAGACCGTGACAGATCGAACTACCTAACCCATGAATTTCATCTAAATCGTTAGAGCCGTTTTCGAGAAACCGATTCTATCCAAAAAGAATAAATAAGATGTATATAAGATGTATTGAAGGAGATAATAAAAGAGTGTGTCTTGTGCTGGAATTATAAATTTTTAATTTATTTATTTATGTATATTTATTTAATATTTATATAATTCCAGCAGAAGACATACTCTTTATTGTCTCCTTCAATTTATAAATATTCTGCTACTCTCGGCAAAAAACTTTCAATTTAATTACATGTAGTTATTTTAAATGTTTATTTAAAATCGAAGTATTTTTACATTAAATATAAACAAACATCAACAAGAAAACAATAACAATTTTATTGAAACAAAATGTTTGGTTTGTTATCAATTTCGAGTAAATAAAAGTGTTATTTATATTTTAATTAATTCTAATTAGGTTGCCATGGCAACAACAATGTATCTACTCTTATTAAACGAGCAAAAATTGTATATTTATTTGTTTATATATTTGTATCTTGGTTCTATTTTGAAAACGACTCTACCGATTTTGATGAAATTCACGGGTTAGGGGGTTTTGGGGTGACAATTCGATCTGTCACGGTCTCACCTTTGACAAAATTCTTTTTGATGGGTTTTTTCGTAATCAAATTAATTATTCTCAGGTAGACATAATCCCATTCTTAGGGTTTTTAAAAAAGGTTTCCCTTTTCCTTTTGTACCCAGGCAGACAATGGGTTGCCTTAATTCATTGTTCTAAAAGGCCTTGAAGAAGTATTGTGATTGTGGATTTTAACATATTTTGTTCAACCTAAACGTTAGAAATATTAATAAACGTTTTATAATTTGTTTTTATAAAGAACTTTATTTATTTAATAGAATAAAAAATAATCAAGAATTTATTTAAAAATATATTTTGCATAAGCAGGTCTCAATTTTCTGAAAAAACAACACATTTTGATAGGTTTTATTTATTAACAATTGGATGAATAAAAATGAATCATATGGTTGAATCAAAACACGTGCAGGAGGTGGGGAATGCAGTGGTGGGGAAGTCCGGGGGCGGGGTCGAGGTTTCGGGGGTGGGGGTACAGTGGGCGAATACTATATATGTTTGTATTTTTTTTAATTTGAAAACGGCTCTCAAATAAAAATCGACCTTTTTATCAGAATTTTAAATTAAAAATAATACTAAAATAAAGCTTTGAACTGAAGGAAGAAGTTACCGAGCATCGCTCGGTGCCTCCAGGTACTTTATTATTATTGATATAGTAAATAAACAAACATGTTCTTAGATCTTATTTATACCTATGTGTACATCATAATTTATATTTAATATTAATGTTACATCAAAAAGTCATGTAATTTGTTCTTAAAATTCACTTTGAATAATTCATTTGGACGTAACTTAATAAGTCGAATATTCCACTAAATTATTTATTAATTTGAAAAATTATATTATATAGCTGGAAGGTATTCATTTATATGTAGTATTTCTACTTTTTTTTTACTTGAAAAAGTTCAAATTCATTTGGCTGTCCGTTAGATATCAATTTTGGCACCGTTGACAGGGATTATTGACCCAATTCGAACTCTATCGAGATCATTTCCTTAAGCGTGAGAATAAAAACAAAAATCAACAAAAAAAAATATAAATTAATACTGAAAACAAGATTTCGAAAATCATCTTTAAGTGTGAATACTGCAAAGTAATCTAGAATATATAATAAGCCGGCCAAGTGCGACCTGGACGAAACATTTATATATTTGCGAAAATTATTCACAAGTCTAAGCGAAATTGAGATTTAAAAAAGAAAAAGATGTGAGTGAAAGTCGTTTGAGGGACACAATTGAAGTTGTCGTTTAATTATTAGTAATGAAGTTGTTGATGCTTTTATTTTTGTGATTAATTTGATTAAAGTTTGAATTATTTTTAAACGAGCAAAAATTGTATATATATTTATTTATTTGTATCTTAGTTCTATTTTGAAAACGGCTCTACCGATTTTGATGAAATCAACTCTATTAACAAGTTTTGAGGATGAGAAAACGATCTGACTAGGTCTGGACCTCATCAAAATTCATCTTAATTAAAGTAATTATTAATAAATGAAAATCTCAATAAAAAATTTGTTTACATTTTTTTCAATTATCTTTTAAATATTAATTGATTTTTTTTAATTTTAAAATTCACGAATACTTTATAGGAAATATTGTTATATATTAGAATTTAAATTCCTCTTATTAAAGGATTGGATGAATGGAAATTATTGGGAGAGAATAAATGGAATTGAAATAATTATCGGAAAAGAGGTTTTTTATTTAATTAGTTTTTCCTCTTATTAAAAACAAGGACTAAAAGATGATCAAGGACACTTGATGGTGGAGAAGTAATCTCCGGAATCGAAGCTCAAAAACAATGTATGCATAAATTCATGTAAAATAATTGGTCCTCTTATTAAAAAACACGGAATAAAAATATTGCAAGCTAGAAGATCAAGTACAGTCGATGGTGGGGAAGTAATCTCCGAAATCGAAGACTCAAATACAATGTATACATTATTTCGTGCAAAAATTGCTTCAATAAAATTATTATTTATTTAATTGATTAAAAAACTCAATAAATTGTTATTTAATTAAAAAAAACAATTATACGGAATTTATGATATCAAGGACACTCGATGGTGGAGAGGTAAACTCCGGAGTCGAAGCTCAAATACAATGTATACATTAATTCCTGTAAAATAATTCGTTTAATAATTTATTATTATCATTTTCTGATTCATTCGCCCGACGCTTTCCTTTACGAGATGCAAAAAAATATTATATTAAGCCACTATTAATAACATCACTAAAAAGAGAAAAATAAAAATAATTTTTATAAAAAAAAATAAAACCGACTTCAAAAAAATTAAATCCAACAAAAAAAAATAATAATAACTTAAAAATAAAATAAAATGCACTAAAAGGTATAAAATAATTATCTTATTTAGTTACAACTAAACGACGAAATATTAATCGAATGTTTTCTACATTTGATTCAATCGCGAATCTAATGTAGGGAATTTTTGTCAAATATTGAGTGAAAATAATATCTGAACTTATATATTTCTAACTTGAAATAATGATTTTAAATAAATTTTATAATTTTTCTCATTAATATATCAAAAAATAATTGATACGTTAACGAGAATTATTTTACCGCGCTTATTTGACGAAATATTAACATGAAATCACTTTTTGAAGTCGGTGCTAAACAAACTATATAAGCGAGTGTACCCGCCAAACGTACTAAGTAATATCCGTCGAGTGCGATTCATAAAATGTATATGTTTGACACCGACTTCAAAAAGTGATTTCATGTAACAATTTCATCGTTTAGTTGTAACTAAATTAGATAATTATTTTATACCTTTTAGTGTATTTTATTTGATTTTTGAGTTATTATTTATTTTATAATTTTTTTGAAGTCGGTTTTATTTTTTTTTATAAAAATTATATGTACTTAATATTAAAATTAATTATTTCTTTTTCATAATTAGTAGAGATTGTGGTGTTGGTGCAAGGTGAAACATCTTTAATAAAGATAAGAGTAAATAAATATTATATTTAATATTGATTTACTATGAGTTAAGGATACTAGGTCACTTATTTCACATTAAAATTAAAAAATTAAAAGATATAAAATTTTTTAATTTTAATGTGAAATAAGTTACTGTATCCTTAACTCATAGTAAATCAATATTAAATATAATGAAAACAAAGATTTAAGTATCTTTTTGGGTGTCTTTTTTTTTGAAAAAAGATGGAAATTATTTCAAAAATCAACCCAGTATATAATATTATTAAATGAATTTAACTTTAAAGGACATCATAGATATTAAGAAATATTTTTACATTGCATATCAGAGAGATTCGTCCCCTTAGGAATCGAACCCAAGCGCTAACTGAGAGCTAACAGAGAGAGATATGTCTTAAGGGTTTGGCTACTGGCCCGGCAAGCTTAGTTAGCGCTTGGGTTCGATTCCTAAGGGGACGAACTCTCTGATATGCAATGTAAAAATATTTCTCTAATATCTATGATGTCCTTTAAAGTTAAATTCATTTAATAATATTATATCTGGGTTGATTTTGAAATAATTTCCATCTTTTTCAAAAAAAGACACCTAAAAGATACTTAAATCTTTGTTTTCACTGTAAAATCCATGGGTCCGTCACTGAAGACTTTTTTCAGTTTAGCAGGAATTTTCACTATTCCCTTTGAGTTGAAGGGAGTGAAAAGTCTAGCTATAATACTTATATATGTTGCATGTCAGAGAGAGATTTGTCTTAAGGGTTTGGCTACTGGCCCGGCAAGCTTAGTTAGCGCTTGGGTTCGATTCCTAAGGGGACGAACCTCTCTGATATGCAATGTAAAAATATTTCTCTAATATCTATGATGTCCTTTAAAGTTAAATTCATTTAATTAAATATAATATTTATTTACTCTTATATTTATATTTCTTTTTCTACTGAAAATGTCAAAATTGGTTTCGAAAACCTTTTTTTATTTCTCCTCATTAACCATTAGCCATTTTACTATACTCTATTAATTAATTTTTTCTCAATTATGTAGGGATCAGATTTCGAATCCCTTATCCGAGAATTTGGCCAAAGCTCTCCGACGGAAGGACCCCGCTCGATTCCAGCCACTCTCCCTCGGCCATTCGTCCAAATACTCTTGCCTTGATCTACTCACATTTTCCGCATCGATTTTCTTCTTTAGGTATATAGAAGATAGAAAAACTTGAACGATAGATCATATTTTCAATTTTTAACCGACTTCAAAAAAGGAGGAGATTCTCAATTCGAGTGAATTTTTTGTGTGTCTATGTTACCTGATTTCTTCGCCAATTGTGAACCGATTTTGATTATTTTTTTTGCATTGGGTTCAGTATAGTTTCTGATTGGTCCCATATTAAAATTAGCTTTGTGAAACATGCAGGTTTCTTTTTTTGCAATAAAATATATGATTGACCGACGAATTTACTGAAAAATTTACTTTAAAAAATCACATAAATTGAAGGAGACAATAAAAGAGTGTGTCTTCTGCTGGAATTATAAATTTTATTTATTTATAACGAGACTATAGTTTCGAGGGCTTTGCCCTCTTCATCAGTCTATTACAATGGATTCACAGGAATTAATTTATTTAATTTATTATTCCTGTGAATCCATTCTAATAGACTGATGAAGAGGGCAAAGCCCTCGAAACTATAGTCTCGTTATAAATAAATAAAATTTATAATTCCAGCAGAAGACACACTCTTTTATTGTCTCCTTCAATATATAAAAATTCTGCTACTCTCGGCAAAAAAACTTTCAATTTAATCACATAAATGTTATGTTTGGATGTAAACATAAACACTATTAATACAACGCATTGCCAAATCATAAAAGACTTGAATAAATCAGACTAACTTTTGTATTTAATTATTTTTTTATAATTGTTTTTATTTCAAACATTTACGGCTTTCATACTATTTGTTTTTTAATTCTATTATTTTTCATCTGTATTTTAACTTATTTTATTAAATAAATATTAGATACTATACACTTCTTTTTAACCGACTTCAAAAAAGGAGGAGGTTCTCAATTCAACTGATTTTTTTTGTATGTTACCTGATATCTTTGCCAATTGTGAACCGATTTTGATGATTTTTTTTAATTGGGTTCAGTCTAGTTTCCGATTGATAAAAATATAAATTTCATTGGTATTGGACCTTTTTTGTTATGTTTGTTCAGGCATAAATTCTTGGTTTATGAACCGATTTTAATTATTCTTTCAGCGTTTGGATCAGTATAACTCCAAGATAATCAAGATACTTAACTATTTATTTATTTTATGTATGTTCAGCAGTAACTTTTTGCCGCGTGAACCGATTTTGATGATTACTTTTTTTATTGGAAATGGGGTACCTTAGCGGTGGTCCCATATTAATTTGGTCAAGTTCTGATAATATGATCAATGACAAAATAGCGGAAATCTCCAATTCGTATTAATAAATAATCGAAATTATGATAAAAAATCTTTTATAAAAAAAAAAACTATAGTAAAATGTTCATTTAAAACCTGCTAACGTTTCGAGAGAATTCCTCTATTTATGAATTGAATTTTATTATCAATTTCTGATTCCTTCTCCCGAATCTTTCTCTTACGAGATGCATGCAAGATTGTTTTTTATGAAAGATTTTATTCATTATAATTTCGATTATTTGTTCATAAGAATTTGAGATTTACTTTATTTTGTCATTGATCATATCATCAGAACTTGACCAAATTAATATGGGACCACCCCTATGGTACCCTCTTTCCAATAAAAAAAGAATCATCGAAATTGATCCACGTAGCAAAAAGTTCTCGCTGAACATACATAAAATAAATAAATAGTTAGGTATGTTAACTATCCTGGAGCTATACTGATCCAAATGCAGAAAGAATCATTAAAATCGGCTCATAAACAAAGAAGTTATGCCTGAACAAACATAAGAAAAATGGTCCAATACCAATGAAAAAAAACGGGACCAATCGGAAACTAGACTGAACCCAATGCAAAAAAAATCATCAAAATCGGTTCACGATTGGCGAAGATATCAGGTAACATAGACAAACAAAAATTCAGTCAAATTGAGAGCCTCCTCCTTTTTTGAAGTCGGTTAATAAAGGGAAACCACAAGGTTGTCTTCTGCTTGATGCAAATAAACATAATGTTATCTCGTTTGCTGGCTTGGCGGTAAGAACACAAATTTTCACTTTTTTTCTCTAATACAAAATTTAATTCACTTTAAAAACTGACCGCACCAAGTCCCATTTTCACACGAGTTTTATACCTACTTAACGGGATTTTCAAATCATTGAGCTTAAAAATATGAAAAAAAAATTCTATAAAATTCGTCCATTATTCTTGCTTATTAACGACAAATAAGATCCTAAAATAATATTTAATATTTAAGTAATATGATCGTTTTTCCTCTATTGTGAATTAATATATCCCCAGGAAAATTACAATGGAAAGGATATACTCTCCACAGTAATCGCCGACGCTCGCAATCAAGTATGGCATTTGAAAAAGAAGAATTTTAATAAATTTTATTTATAGTGAACTATTTTAGTGTGTTTTAAAATAATAATTTAAATTTTTTAATTTTAATAAATTTTATTTGTTATGAACTATATATTATTTCTAGCTGAAGACCGGGCCCTCGGCACGGCGTCACCTAGCCCCTGGCGGGTAGCGTCTCGTTCATACCAATTTAATAATTTAAATTTAAAATGATACTGTAATTATTGAAAGAATGTGCTGAATGAAATTGATTCAACAATAAGGAAAGATTTATTTAACACATTGGCTAAGCACGATTGCTATCTGACCAATCAGAATCGTTCTAATAATTTAACGTTTTGCCATTGACTATGCACTGGCCAATCAGATCGTTTGGATCATACAAACATGTATACATACATAATTTTCCATTTTATATAGATAGTGGATTTTAAAATTTAAAAAAAATCACGCATAGATACATGCGCAAAACTCTTATAGGTATATTACATCAGGTTAGGTATCTCTCGTATCCGAAAAAAGGATATACCGAGGGGTGATCCGCAAATGGAAGTAGGTATACGCCTCTTTGGAAGTATTTTAGAAGTACTTGGAAATATTTGGAAGTACTTGGAAATATTTGGAAACACTTGGAAATATTTGGAAGTACTTGGAAATATTCGAAAGTGCTTGGAAATATTTGGAAGTAGGTACATGGAAATATTTGGAAGTACAAGTGGAAGTAGGTGTACAGCATATTAGGTCGCGGTTCACCCCTCTGGATATACCTATATACTTTTTCGAATATGAAAAATATTTAACCCGTAAAATCTACAAGAGTTTTGCCAAAAGATCATTATAAAGAGAAATCAATTCCTGACACTTATATACCCTTCAAACCTTCAAAACCCGAGTTCATAACCACCTACGCCTCAAGCCTTTCGATTGATCTATATTCATACTTCTTTTCGGTAATATAGGGATCTTGCGAGATTTATAGGGGCTGCATCTTTCTGGTGCACTCCTTCTTGAATTAATTTCATTAAAAAATAATGTTGTCCACTGCTTGAGGCAAACAAACTATATATATACAATTATACATATATATATATATATATATATATATATATATATATATTTATCTATAACAAATATTAATATGTACCTATACAAGTATATAAAATATAATTTATTTGTTTGAGATTATACAGTTTCGAAGATTTAACCTTCATCATCAGTCATTTTTTTTTATATTTTATCAATTAATTCTCATGTGTTCATTTAGGTATTCGATTGGATCGATGGGTGATCCGCGATTGGAAGTAGGTGTACACCTCTTTGGAAGTATTTTGGAAGTACTTGGAAATATTTGGAAGTACAAGTAGAAGTAGGTGTACAGCATATTAGGTCGCGGTTCACCCCTCAGATTGAATATTAAAAAATTCGTTTTGTTGTTATAGCAAGCCAGCTACATAACAAACCATTATTCGCATCATGCAGAGAATAACTTCATTGATTTTTCTTTATAAATCAATAATTCTGTTACTCTAGGCAAAACAAATTATTTTTAATAGAAAAACCAATAATTTCATAGCGCGATTTAAACAACATTTGGTGCGTTCAAATCAAAATTGAGTGAAATTGTATACCTATGTATAATAAAATTATTATCTGAGTGGTATTAATGAGTTTATTACAAAAAATATCTTCTAAAGACAAACATTTGACATAGGTATTTATTTATTAATTCAACGAATAGAATTTTTAATTTACATACTTTGACCATTATTTTTATATGCCTAGGAAAATAATTTTGCCAAAATACTTGGCAAATAGTTTTAAAAGTAGGTATATAGGCGGTAGTTCTTTAACTTTTAAATAACGAGGATTATAATTTTTAATGATTTTGGATGATTATAAGGAATCAAAATTAAAGTATAAGAATTAGTTTACTTAATAAAAAATAAATTTATATTTTGAAGACTGATTGTTGTTTACGAATATTTATGCTCAAAATACCTACACCCATTCAAGCCTTAATTTACATGCTTTGACTTATTTCTATTTCCCAAAGGAAAATCATTTTGCCAATATACTTATTTTTAGCAAATTTTGTTTTAAAAGTATTATTTCTTGTTCTGTCCTCAAATGCCTCCATATTTTCTAGATCAAAAAATTGATTATTTTTAAAATAAATAAAACAAAAAGGACATACCAGCATTTTTTAGTGCAAATTAAAAACTTTAATTCAACTAAATTAATTTAACTTTTAAAAATAACGAGGGTTATAACTTTTAAGAATCCCGTATGGAAATAAATAGATTTTCGAAATATTTTTTTATATATTTTTTGAAAATATAAAATTTTTGTGTTAAATTTATATAAAATCTATACTAGAGCGACATAAAAATAATTTTATTTTAAGAATATATAGAAAACATAAACTTTATATAAATTTAACACAAAAATTTCATATTTTTAATATATTTTCAAAAATTTATAAAAAATATATTTCGAAAATCTATTTATTTCTATACGGGATTTGTGGTGATTACAAGCAATCTAAGCTAAGAGTAAAAGAATTAGTTTACCTATAAATTATAAATTTTATTAAACCAATTATTTTACATTAATTAATGTATACATTGTATTTTTGCTTCGATTCCGGAGATTATTTCTCCACCATCGAGTGTCCTTATTCATCTTTAGTCCTTGTTTTTAATAAGAGGAAAAATCTAATTAGATAAAAAAACCTCTTTTCCGATAATTATTTCAATTCCATTATTCCCCAATCAAGTCGATTGGTAATCCTCTCCCCCATTGTTCCATCCACCCTTTTTCAATTAGTTTACCTAAAAAAAAATAAGATTATATATAAATATATTATTGAAATTGTTATCGGGAAATAAGGACTATATTTTTTATGCAGATAATTTATATTTTATTGTTAACGTTTCATCAACTTTGTTGATTTCTTCAGGGTTCAAACAGTTAACTTCCCTACATATTTGTCATTTTTATAATTATTCTTTCTTAGTAAACACTAAACATAGCAAGTCAAGTCATTAACATCAATCAGATTGAAATTTTTTTTATAACTTCTATTTTATATACCTATGTATATTTTGAAGGCTAATTGATATTTACCAATATTTATGCTCAAAATACACCAATCAAAAGATTTAATTTACATTTACAAGGTACTATTCGTATAATATTATATTAATATTTATTTGTATACTTTTATATATGTTTTTTGAGTAAAACTATTCTCTTTCTTTATTTCTAGGAGACTCAAGATGGGTTTCCAATCTTTGGAACAATTAATTGAAACAACGACAGAGTCTATACACAGGATTTCCCCCGAAATGATAACTAGAAGGAACATCTGGATCATCAATATGTAGGTAAGTTGAACTTTTGATAAAAAATAATTATTTGAGTCACCTGACTAGACATAATCTTAAATATAGGTACTATTAAATCAAAAACACTTGTCATTTTAAAACAAAATTGTACCTATACCTATCATGGAATTATTTGAGTGGTATTAATAAAGAGATTTCTTTGTCAACGTTTTGACTAGCGCCGGATAATATATCATCAAGGTATCGCTGTGTATAAAATTTTTAACTTAATTGCTATTGAATATGCAATTTCGAAAAGGGCACATGTTTGAAAATTGAAAATGTTCAGGAATGAAAAAACTAATTATTTTCTAAAGTGTAGTGTAAAATTTATAAAATTTATCTTTGAGTTACATTTTGGGATCAATTAGCAATCGAAAATTACAGAAATATTTGACATTTTTAGATATATACCTACCTATGAGAAATATGCCCTTTTCGAAATTTACGGTATTGAGTAAACAAAATTTAAAGAAAAAAAAACATATAAATTTTGGGAAACTTTTATTAAAATTAAACATAATAATAATAAGTAACAGACTTTCTTTAAAAATCTTCTTCTGCAGGCTCTCTTTCGTTTGTAGTTGGCCAATGCAGTATTTCGTCATTAAAGTCTGTAAATTCTGAAAGTATATATTTTATTTCACCTTTGCAGTGTCTTCAATTTTAAGAAGATAAATAGGTATACCTACTTTATCACTATAAGCTAGATCAGCTTGGCTTGGTAATTTACTACAAAAGTACCTTTTACTTTGGAAAGAATGAAAGTTGACGTTGGGAGTAAAATTAATACCAGAGTTGTGTCTTTTTCGAGCATAGTAGGTGCAGGAAAGCTTTTAGATTACATTTATATTGTCTAAATATGCGAGATGTGCCCTTTTTGAAATTTCATAATTATATTAATATACCAGAAGATTTCTTAGTTGGCCCTTTTAAATCCTGAAGAAGGAGTGACGATCCTCCGAATCGTCGGCGTTTGTAAAATATTATGAAAATTATGTTCTAATA
This sequence comes from Forficula auricularia, assembly GCA_024734495.1. Taxonomy (NCBI): domain Eukaryota; kingdom Metazoa; phylum Arthropoda; class Insecta; order Dermaptera; family Forficulidae; genus Forficula; species Forficula auricularia. The sequence goes on from JALMQS010000089.1 coordinate 4,204,537, forward strand.
AATTCTTTTATTCGAAATTTATGGTTTTTATTATACTTGGACTGTCTTTGCATCAATTCAGCATATTGAGCTCTCTACCAGTCCATCTTCAATAGAAAATACCCCTAATTAATTAATTAAAAAAAAGTAATTATCAATTTATTTAAAGAGTTATTTAATTAACTAAATTTAATATATATGTAAAGCAATATTTGTGGGTTTTAAAATTAAAATATCAATTAATTATTATTATCTAGTAAAAGTTAATTATCTATCTAAACATATTCATTGACACATCCTCACCTGTGAATAATTACTTTAGATAATTAAAAAAAACACTCAAAATAAAGTTATACGAAGATGAGACCCTGACTGATCAATTTGTCGACCTCAAAAATCCTCTAATCAGGGATTTTTCTCGAAATCGTTAGAGCCGTTTTCGAGAAACCGGTACGTTTAAGTATATCTAATCAAAAAAATAAATAAATCGATATTTTTATCTATTTTCAAACAATATAAACACAAAACTACACAGCGGACAAAAATATTTACTGTAGTGTTAGATTATATAAAATTACAGCAAAAATGGTTAGTTTAATTCGATGGGTGGAAGTAGGTGTACACCTCTTTGGAAGTATTTTGGAAGTACTTGGAAATATTCGGAAGTACTTGGAAATATTTGTAATTACTTGGAAATATTTGCAATTAATTGGAAATATTTGAAAGTACTTGGAAATATCTGGAAGTGCTTGGAAATATTTGAAAGTACTTGGAAATATTTGGAATCGCTTGGAAATATTTGGAAGTACAAGTCGAAGTAGGTGTACAGCATATTAGGTCGCGGTTCACCCCTCGGTCTAATTAATGGGAGTAGATACCGTCTATTTTGCTCTGGTCCATTATACGAGCCCTGTATTTTTTGAATATTAATAAATTCTACTGATGACGTCATTACATGCATTTCGTTAACAAAAAAGACGTGATATATTTTTTGGGGTGAAATTCAAGAAGGAGGATAGGTATAATTAATAAATATTTGCTGGTGATCACTGACCTGGCTGTTCCGGGTCCCTCCCACGCAATAAAACCAGAATTAAACTGACACTCGAGTGATGTTCTCCATGCCACGCACTGCACTTGTCAACAACAATAACAACAACAACAACAACAACAACAGGCAGACAGACAGACAAACAGACGGCCCCACAAACAACGCTAGGCTGCTTCTTGGTTCAGGTTCTCTGTTTCTCTGTCTCTTTGGTCCGGGAGAAAGTTACCCGAATTGCCGCCAGAGTCGCTAGCCATGCCGAGTCTAACCCCCACCACGCGGTCAATTGGATTCAAAATGGCAGACAGCGGTAGAAGGCGATTGGTCGCGGCCAAAAGCGAGGCACAAGCGTAAATGGGCGGAGTTATGACGTCACACCCCAACCACGCCTATTTCTGATGAGAATCCGCCCTCGAATCAAACAAAAACAAAAAATAAACAGAAAAGCGATTGAAAAAAAAAAGGAAAAGACATCAAACGCTCAAATAGACAACGAATACTATTTTGTTTTTGATTAGAAACAAAAACAAAAAGAAGAGAACTTGGAATTTCTTAAAATTTAATTAACAACTCACTTTTAACGGAGAGTTCTATTTGTTATATTTTCATTACTATACAACTTAGAGAAACGGAAATTATTATTTCTAATGGTTAAAATATTATTTAAGTCAAAAAATTAAACATTCGTTTTCATTCCGTTCGTTTCCAGATGACTCAGGTATCAAATCGATTTCTCGAAAACTGCTCGGAAAATTTCGATGAAAATCACGGGCTAGGGATTTTTTGTTCGACAAATTGATCTATCAAGGTCTCATCACCAGGAAATTTTAATTTAATTTTTTTTCTAAACTAATGTAGGTATCTATTCACAGATGGGGGTGTCAATAAAAATGTATAACTATTTTTTTTTTCAATTTCCTTTTATTAATTAAGATTAATAAGTTCAATTGAATAGGTGGCACCCAAATGTCAAAATCCTGACTCCCCAAAATCCCAACAAATCAAATTCCCGATATGTGGAAATTCAGACATTATTTTAATATTTTATTAAGCTTTTTAATGTTTACAAAAATATATAATAATATACTAGGTACCTATATATATTTAACAAGATTAACACAATTAACATAAAAAGTTCCTATACCTACATAGGTAATTGAAATATCAAAATAATAAATAAATAAAACAAATTTTAGTAAATTTGTAAAAATACAAATTTAGTTGAGATTAGAAAAATTATTTGAAAAGTAACTAACTAATGGGTAGTAATTTGGTTGAGTTTGGTACAAGAGCCTATATTTTCATTTTTTGACCCTACAACCTCCATCTCGCGTTAGTTTTGTATTTTTAGACTTCTGGGGTCCCACTGATTATGTATACAAAATTTGGTTGAGTTTGGTACAAGGGCCTAAATTTTCATTTTTTGGACCTTACCTCCCCCCCCCCCCACACACACACATGAGAATCTCTGTCAGAAGGCCGCATTATTGGGAACTGCGAACAATGTTCAAAAATTTTCGAGTCTCCAGTGAACCACCCATTTCCATCCATAAAGCAGAACTTACATTACTTTCAGTCAAGTTTCATTCTAATCTCACAAGAGGAAACATGAAGAAAAGACATTATATATTTTTCAAAATTTTCAATGTATAAATCTTAATTTGTAACTAATTTGAAATATTTGTGATAGACTGATGATGAAGGCAATGCCTTCGAAACTATAGTCTCATGAAATAATTAAAAATTATTTTATTTAAAAAACAGAAGACTCTCTCATTTTATTTTTAACCTAAAATATAAGTTTCCATTTAAAAACAGAACTTGACCTTGAAATACCTTTGAAAGCTTGTTGTAGGTAAACAAACAATAGCGTATTTTAGTTTTCCCCTCCATATAAATAAACTTTTTAATTTGAAACTTTTTTAATATATAATGCACTGTTTTTGAGTTATAAGACTGTCTCAAGATAAAAAAACTCACTCCGGTATATATTACATATTTATAGTTGGTTTATATTATGCTTATTTGTATCAAGCAGAGGACAAGCTCATTGATTTCTCTATAGGAATCAACAACTTCTAGCTTTTGTTCCTTCTTTTCCCCAACCAATATTGACTGAGAACTTACCGCGTCTTGAAAAGTTGCCAGTTTTTCCTCCGATTTATTAGTGCATTGATTTGAGCCAGCCAGAGTTGGCCCCTTTGGAAAGCAGCTTAGGTTCATTATCAGTCCGATCAGCCCAACTTTCCCTTCCCTGCCCCTTTAAAGGGCTAATTTTTTGCCCCACTCAAGGGCACCCACCCCCGCAAGCAACGCCTTCCGTTTCTTATCTTATCGATAATCCCTCTAAAGTATCAATTACAACACAGAGGCAATTCGCCAGCACTCAAAAATGTGGTAAGAGTTCCTTTACTTTACTTAGCCCCTACTACAAAAGGCCCTCTTTTATAAAATCCTAATTCATTAGTAGATATTAAATTGGCCTGAGAGTAGGAGAATTTTGATTTTATTAAAAACACATCGAAGACGGTGTCTTCTGATGAAGGGAGTTTATTTCTAAGAATTATCAATACCCTGGATAGATTTTCGGCACTTGGGTTCGAGAATAGATTGGATATACTTTAAATTTTTAAAGAAATCACAAGAAGGTGGTGTCTATTAAATTCGAAATGGAATGGATTATTGAAGTGAAACTTCTAGCTACATGTCTGTTTGATATTTTTTTTGTTACAATAAAGGGGAAATCACTTTTTTTAAAACCCACTAATATTTCATGACAAATAAAATTTATTAAAATTAGTAAATTTAAATTATAATTTTAAAATCCACTAATGTTTTATGATAAATAAAATTTATTCCCCCCCCCCTTGTAATCTAAAATAAAATTTCCTTATCTCCATTAATTTTTTTACATTACCTAGACACCGAGCGGTGCTCGGTAACTTTTTGCTTAAGTTAAAATCTATATATGAATCCCTCGACCCCCACCACTTCACCCCCACAACTGACCCCATCCCCAAAATCACTTCACTCGCCCCCCGCACCCCTCTGCCACTGCACCCCACACATCTACTTCCACCATCACCTCCGCCCCCGCCGCGCCCCCTCACCGAGTTTTTGCATTTCTAGCCTTGAAGTGGCCCACAAATTGTGTTTATAGGTATAGGTATATAAATAATTACCGTATAACCGTGGACACGGGTTCGAATCCGACTCCGAGGCAACCGGCAAAAATCTGACCCCGGGGTAGAGACAAATTTTAAAAATGAATAATATCGTAAATAGACTTATGGCTAGAAAGGCCGAAAGCCTAAAAAAAAAAAAAATACCATATAATTATTTTTTTAATTATATAACAATTTTTGAATTCATCAATTTAATTGCAAAATTCTAATATAAAGAATATGTTTGTGGGATTTAAAAGTCGATTTTTTAATCAATTAAATTTCCCAACTTTTAATATAGGTATAATAATAATTGTAATGATCTATTAGTGGAATTTAAAATTGAAAACCAATTAATTATTATAAAAGGAAATTGAATAAAAATGTAAATAAACATTTTTATCGAGACAACCACCTGTGAATAATTATTTCAATTAACAAAAAACCCATCAAAAACAACTTAGCCGAAGATGAGACCGTGACAGATCGAATCGCCATCGTAACGCAACCGTAATTATACATTTTTATCGAGACAACCACCTGTGAATAATTATTTCAATTAACAAAAAAACCATCAAAACAACTTAGCCGAAGATGAGACCGTGACAGATCGACTAATATACCTAATATACCTAAGTGTGGTGAAATTGATACCTGATGATTCCGGAAATGACGATTGACGCTGATATTTTTTCCCTGTTCGATTGACCATTATACCATGGGTAAAGAAAAAAGAAATCTAAATCCTATGACAAGTTCTCCTGGCAATAACTATTCTTACAGATTTCTAAGATGTTTCTGGCGGGTTTTGAGAATGAAAACTCTTTGTAAAGGATAAAAGGAAGTCGGAGGGTCATAGGGTCGAGGAGGCGGGATGCAGAGGGGGACATCCATATCCTAGAATTAAATTCAACGCGTGTGAATGGGATAATAGCAGGGCAGAAGAGATAGGGAATAGAGGGTCCGATTGCCCGCCCGGCAAATGTCCCACACAAATTGATATGGAACTGTCACCGATGCAAATACACCCAGGGAGGGGCAAAAGACACCCTTGGTGATGAGTTGGTTCACACCTCGCCCCCCGGAAGGGCTCACTTTCCATCCCTCAGCCAATCAGTATGTTGCCATTCAAATCGACAATTGAAAAGAACCCCCCTACACATTCATTTTATATACATAATACATATAATTTAATTCATAGGCTTAAAAAAAATATTCAAACATATTCAGTGCAAATCGTATGAGTTTCACTTTTTCCGCATATTTAATACCAAGAAAAGCACCACGACCACAATAAAACCAATTAGGAAACTTGGTAGCGAATTGTGTTTATTTTTCGGCCCAGAGTGGCTACACAAAAAACGATATATTTATAGTTAAGAAATTATATTTGATATGAATAGATGGGGAAGTTAATTATGGCGAAACAGATCTCTGTTCAATAATGATATACTTATTTTAAGTATTCTCATATTTTTGGAGCAACTCTAGATATATCTACTCTTATTAAACGAGCAAAAATTTTATATTTATTTATTTGTATATATATTTATTTATTTGTTTATATATTTGTATCTTGGTTATATTTTGAAAACGACTCTACCGATTTTGATGAAATTCACGGGTTAGGGGTTTTTGGGGTGACAATTCGATCTGTCACGGTCTCATCTTCGACAAAATTGTTTTTGATGGGTTTTTTTCGTAATCAAATTAATTATTCTCAGGTAGACAAATTCCATTCTTAGGGTTTTAAAAAAGGTTTCCCTTTTCCTTTTATACCCAGGCAAACAATGGGTTTTTAAGGAATTTGGTGAAACATTTTTTAAAATTATTGGATATAAATACTTGGTAGGTTTCACATTAAGATATAAAAATAAAACGAATTTATATTTAATCTTTAATCTCGATATATATTTCAGGTGACTAACCCATCTTCAGGAGATACAGAAAGTAACAGTTACTTTCTGTATCTCCTGAAGATGGGTTAGTCACCCGAAATATATATATCGAGATTAAAGATTCTCTAAAAATAAATTCGTTTTATTTTTTTATATCTTAATGTGAAACCTACCAAGTATTTTTATCCAATAATTTTAAACAATGGGTTGTTTGTTTCATTGTTCTAAAAGGCCTTGAAGAAGTATTGTGATTGTGGATTTTAACATATTTTGTTCTCCCTAAACGTTAGAATTATTAATAAACGTTTTATAATTGTTTTTATAAAGAACTTTATTTATTAAATAGAATAAAAAATAATCAAGAATTTATTTAAAAATACATTTCGCATAAGCAGGTCTCAATTTTCTGAAAAAACAACACATTTTGATAGGTTTTATTTATTAACAATTGGATGAATAAAAATGAATCATATGGTTGAATCAAAACAGGTGCAGGAGGTGGGGTGCAGTGGTGGTGGATCCGGGGGTAGGGCGAGGTTTCAGGGGTGGGGTCAAGCGGGGTGGGCGTACAGTGGGCGAATACTATATATATTTGTAGTTTTTTTAATTTGAAAACGGCTCTCAAATAAAAATCGACCTTTTTATCAGAATTTTAAATTTAAAATAATATTAAAATAAAGGTTTTAACTGAAGGAAGAAGTTACCGAGCATCGCTGGGTGCCTCCAGGTATTAATAGTTAAGATGCCGCTATTTGAACCAAGAACCAATAAGTAAATTATGAAAATATTGTTATTTGAGTAAAATAGTGGAATAGTTAAATTTAAATGGAATAATATAGAATATTTTATAAAGTAGTCTCTCCCGTCATGAATAATTTCCAATTTTGATAAAAATGTTTTTTTCAAAAAACGTTCGTTTTCATTCACCTACGCAGCCCCTCTCTCTTTGTTGCATTCTATTATTCTCTCTCATTATACCTACAAGATGTACAGTGTCACAACAATAAACCGTTAACAGGGGATAGACCAACTTTTACGGTACAGAACCTAAATTATTTTTAATTATAATAAAAGTCTCATAGTTTTCGAGTTATATGCATTTAAAATTTTTTTTTGAAAATCTCTACCCTGTCCTTAATACTCGAGAAGCTATGGCTACAAATTTTCATATTTTATTATTCTAATTTTTGTTACGCAATCCTCCTATTGAAAAATCTGTATTTTTTTGAAAAGTATTATTTATTTTATTTTGATTATTTATGTCCATCAATTAAATTAATAAGTTGTAGGGAAATAAGGACAATAGCTTATGCAAATAATTTTTATTTTTAACCGACTTCAAAAAAGGAGGAGGTTCTCTATTCGACTGATTTTTTTTTGTGCCTATGTTACCTCATATCTCCGCCAATTGTCAACTGATTTTGAAAATTTTTTTTGCATTGGGTCCAGTCTAGCTTCCGATTGGTCCCATTTTTTTTCGCTTTTTTTCATAGGTATTAGACCTTTTTTTATTAGGTTTGTTTAGACCTAACCTCTTTGTTTATGAACCGATTTCGGTGGTTCTTTTTTATCCGAAAGGGGGTGTCTTAGGGATGGTGTCATATTAATTTGGTCAAGTTCTGATGATATGATCACTATTAATAACATCACTAAAAAGAGAAAAATAAAAATAATTTTTAAGAAAAAAATAAAAACCGAATTCAAAAATTAAATGCAACAAATAAAATACACTAAAAGGTATAAAATAATTATTATCTTATTTAGTTACAACTAAACGACGAAATATTAACATGAAATTACTTTTTGAAGTCGGTGCCAAACAAACTATACCTATAAGCGAATCGCACTCCGACGGATCTTACTTAGTACGATCCGGCGGGTGCGACTCGCTTATAGGTATAGTTTGTTTGGCACCAACTTCAAAAAGTAATTTCATGTTAATATTTCGTCGTTTAGTTGTAACTAAATAAGATAATAATTATTTTATACCTTTTAGTGTATTTTATTTGTTGCATTTAATTTTTTGAATTCGGTTTTTATTTTTTTCTTAAAAATTATTTTTTTTGCCAACGTTTCGTCAACTTTGTTGACTTCCTCAGGGGCTCAAACAAATTAACTTCTTTGCATATTTGTCATTTTATCAAAATTCATTCTTAGCAAAGACCGAGGGGTGATCCGCGATTGGAAGTAGGTGTACACCTCTTTGGAAGTATTTTGGAAGAACTTGGAAATATTTGGAAGTACTTGGAAATATTTTGAAGTACTTGGGAATATTTGGAAGTACTTGGAAATATTTTGAAGTACAAGTGGAAGTAGGTGTACAGCATATTATGTCGCGGTTCACCCCCAAAGACATATAGGCCAGTCATCACATAGATTGAAAATATTTTCCTATTTAAATCTTATAATCTTAAAAGATTTAAATAGGAAAATATTTTCAATCTGTGTGATGACTAGCCTATATATGTCTTTGCTAAGAATGAATTTTGATAAAATGACAAATATGCAAAGAAGTTAATTTGTTTGAGCCCTGAGGAAGTCAACAAAGTTGACGAAACGTTGGAAAAAATAAAAATTAATTAATAAATTAAAGGGTGTGTAGTTTCACAGTGAATTCACTGTGAAATTACACACCCTTTACTTTATTAATTAATATCATGTTTCACCTAAAACCTACACCACTTTCTGTTAAAATATATGTATAATATTGGCACCGCCGATATGACATCAGCGCCACTCCGGTGTTGACTATCTTAACTTAATTTATTACTCACTTCATTTTCTACTCGAGTCCATGTAACATGCTATATATTGCTTTTTCCTCGTGTACTATTCTATTTATTGTAATAATGTGCAACCTCAATAAAACGCTTTATATATTTTATCTATAAAATTATCTATCATTGGGATATTCGGCTATCCACACATTTTATACCTCTTAACTCTTTCTCTAAGCAAAAATAAAAATTATTTGCATAAGCTATTGTCCTTATTTCCCTTCAACAACTTATTAATTATTCATTTTCTTGACAATTTAGAAAATTTTAAATTTTTGAATATTTTAAAAACTTCATTTTTTTTAAAAAAGGAGATTTTATAAAGTAGTCTCTCTATTTTATTAAAATTTCAAAAAAACGTTCATTTTGTTCCACCCACGCAGCCCCCTCTCTCTTTGTTGCATCTTATTATTCTCTCAATTCGACGTCTGTTTGAGAATCAAACGAGATAATAAAATATATACGTATATAATGTAAATCCCTTGAATGTGATCTGCTCTCCCTACCCCCACCCCACACCCCTCTTTTGCTATACAATTCATTCAATTGTAAAGAGAGAAGCAAATTTTAAACTGATTCCTTTTCAATGGAAATAAAAAAAGAAATGGCCTAGAGGGGGTGAACGGTATCCACACAGATCCAGTTCAGATATCACTCCACTGACAGACAGACAGACAGACATACAGACAATGGGACAGCCAACCCATGCAATTGGAAACCAATCGGCCTCTCTATGGCTTGGCTCTTCTCACTTCTCCAAAATATGATATTATATATCTTATATTCCCCTGCATGGGCCCCTTTCTCTATTATACAGCGTGATTTAGGTATTTAGAGTCTGATATTAAAAGTCTCATGTTAATTTAATTAAAAATATTCATAAGAATTTTGCTGGCTTGCTGTGTACTGGATATATTAATTTTTTATTGTTAATGATAAATAAATTGAATTGCTTCTTTCCAGTAATTTATTTTATTATTCAAATGGTTAATCCAAATATTTCGAGAGCGCTCTCGGCATCTCTTCCTCAGTGGAAACTGACTTGCCTATTGTGTAGTCCCACAGCTTCCACTGAGGAAAGAGATGCCGACAGCGCTCTCGAAATATTCGGATTAACCATTTGAATAATTAATATAAATTACTGGAAAGAAGCAATTCAATTTATTTATTATTTAACAATAAAAAATTAAAAAATATTATATTTATCAATATAGAAAAACCTAATACCTACAGATTAAAAGGACTTTTAATTTTGCTTATAAAAATGGAATAATATTGAAAAGATTTAGTTTCCCATGAGCAGAAGAATTGTTGATTCACTAAAGAAACCAATGGAGTTGTCTTCTGTTTTATGGAAATGAACTTGTCTATCTATCTATCTATCTACTCTTATTAAACGAGCAAAAATTGTATATTTATTTGTATATATATTTGTTTGTATATTTGTATCTTGGTTATATTTTGAAAACGACTCTACCGATATTGATGAAATTCACGGGTTAGGGGGTTTTTGGGGTGACAATTCGATCTGTCACGGTCTCATCTTCGACAAAATTGTTTTTGATGGGTTTTTTCGTAATCAAATTAATTATTCTCAGGTAGACAAATCCCATTCTTAGGGTTTTAAAAAGGTTACTCTTTTCCTTTTGTACCCAGGCAGACAATGGGTTGCCTTAATTCATTGTTCTAAAAGGCCTTGAAGAAGTATTGTGATTGTGGATTTTAACATATTTTGTTCTCCCTAAACGTTAGAAATATTAATAAACGTTTTATAATTGTTTTTATAAAGAACTTTATTTATTTAATAGAATAAAAAATAATCAAGAATTTATTTAAAAATATATTTCGCATAAGCAGGTCTCAATTTTCTGAAAAAACAACACATTTTGATAGGTTTTATTTATTAACAATTGGATGAATAAAAATGAATCATTTGGTTGAATCAAAACAGGTGCAGGAGGTGGGGTGCAGTGGTGGGGGATCCGGGGGTGGGGTCAAGCGGGGGAGGGGGTGACAGTGGGCGAATACTATATATATTTGTATTTTTTTTAATTTGAAAACGGCTCTCAAATAAAAATCGACCTTTTTATCAGAATTTTAAATTAAAAATAATATTAAAATAAAGGTTTTAACTGAAGGAAGAAGTTACCGAGCATCGCTCGGTGCCTCCAGGTACTCTACTCTTAATAAACGAGCAAAAATTGTTTATATATTTATATATTTGTATGTTTTTTTTATTTTGAAATCGGCTTTAACGATTATGATGAAACAAACTCTATTAACAAGTTTTGAGGATGAGAAAGCGATCTGGCTAGGTCTGGACCTCATCAAAATTCATCTTAATTGACTTTTTCTTAATTAAATTAATTATTAAAAGATGAAAATATCAATAAAAAATTTGTTTACATTTTTTTCAATTATCTTTTATTTATTAATTTGTTTTTTAATTTTAAAACCCACTAATAGGTTATACCAAATATTGTTATATATTAGAATTTGCCAATTTAATTGATTAAAATTCCTCTTATTAAAAAACACGGACTAAAAATATTATTGCAAGCTAGAAGATCAAGTACAGTCGATGGTGGGGAAGTAATCTCCGAAATCGAAGCCTCAAATACAATGTATACATTATTTCATTTAAAAAATTGCTTCAATAAAATTATTATTTATTATTTATTTAATTGATTAAAAAACTCGATAAAATTGTTATTTAATTAAAAAAATAATTATACGGAATTTATTTATATACCTATATACCAAGGGTGGCCACTAACCTTAACTTTGGGAGCCGCAAATTTATAAAACTGTTTCAAAGCGAGCCACATTGTTTGGAGATAAATTAATGGTTTATTAAAAAAAAAAAACACCTTTTTTTTTATCTTATAAAATATAAATGAAGTAACATATATTTTTTCTCTACTTACTTATAATATTATAAATTACAAATTAATTTAATTTTTGTATTATTATTTTTTTAATTTAATTATTATTCAGGGTGGGGCATAAAAATTATGTATACATATTCTGTAGGCCCCAAGGCTAGAAATAAAAAACTAACCAAATTTTGTATACATAGTTTGGTCGAAAAGGCTAGAATTTTCATTTTTGACCCTCTCTCCATTTTGGGTGGTTAGTTTTTGCATTTCTAGCCTTTTGGGGGCCCACAGAATATGTATACAAAATTTGGTTGATTTTGGTCGAAAGGGCTAGAATTTTCATTTTTGACCCTCCCCCATTTTGGGTGATTAGTTTTTGAATTTCTAGCCTTTTGGGGGCCCACAGAATATGTATACAAAATTTGGTTGAGTTTGGTCGAAAGGGCCAGAATTTTCATTTTTGACCCCCCCCCCCCCCCTCTTTTGTCTGATAATGTTTAAAATATATCAAAAAAAAATTATTTTATGTTCTTTTCAAAAATATATTCAGTTTCTTTTTAGTTAAATTTTTTCATTTTTTTATACCTCTTTAAAATGTGGTAGATCTTTATGCCCCCCTGGTACTTTTTAAAATCAGTGTTATTCAAGAGGGTTCAAGAGCCGCACGAGATTGACTGAAGAGCCGCATGCGGCTCGCGAGCCACGTTATGGCCACCTCTGCTATATACAAACAATCTGTGGACCATTGAAAAGTTTTTGTTTTGCCGAGAGTAGCAGAGTTGTTGATTCACAAAGAGAAACAAAGAGGTTGTCCTCTGCTTGGTCTTTGTTAGTTCCTAGCTTTCCAGTGACGAAGGAACACCAAGTTTTCAATATCCATATGATATTGACGCCATGAAAAACATTTATAATTGAAGAAAGACTGATGATGAAGACCAAGTCTTCGAAACTATAGTCTCAAACAAATAAATAATATATATACAGATATATCATCTTGATATATATGTGTATATGTTTATTTGCATCAAGCAGAGGACAACCTCTTTGTTTCTCTTTGTGAATCTGTGGACCACTAGAAAGCTAGAAATGCAAAAACTAGGTGCGGGGTGGGGATCGATGTGCGGGGTGCAGTTGTGAAGATCTGGGGGTGGGGCGAGGGGTCCAGGGGGCGTGTACTATATATATTTGTATTTTTTTTATTTGGTTTCCGTTCATCGGTCGGTGGCTCCAGGTACTAGACATTATAATGCTATAATAGCTATTAATAATGCTATACGGCAAATACTTATTTTTTTTTTGTGAATATAACTTTTTCTTGTTTGCGACAGATGCCGGGGATTCCCTGTATTGTTGCTTTGGATTACCGCCGAGTCAACTACGGTCTAATCTCTCAATCCGCTCCTCCTTGATATCCATTACTCTCGAGCAGGATAATCACGTCTAAATAATCCAACCAAACCGATTCCTATAGAAAACACAAAAAATCATCGTTCTTTTTTTTTCTATTTAGAAATTATCTTCCCCATTCCAGTGGAAAATGTTGATAATAGGAATTAACGCACCCTCCCCCCCTGAGGCCAATACACACCCCTAGTTTATTCATTTAATGGTTCTAGAATGATAATGAAATCAATAAATAGATTTGAACCTCTCGCGCCCCTGCGGCCCTTGCTGAAAATAGATTGGGATTAACAAGGTTGGGGGTGAGAAGAAAGGGCGGGAGGGCCCCTGGATAGTTTTGATTTATGCCCGGGGTCTATAATGGTGCATGGTCCATGGTTCATGGTTGATGGTTAATGGTTAATGGTGGTGGGCTCCTCAGATAACAAACATGTCCTCCCTTCCGGACCAATAGGATTAGGCAAATGGGCGATTTTTCTCTTTTTGCGCCCAACCGACCGAGAGAGGGACAGAGACAGAGAACAAAGGCACAAATTGAAATGCATAACGATTGCAACCCCCTCACCCCCCACCACCCAAATAGTTATTTTGGGCAAAATAATTTTTGCCTAGTTGAATAGAAATTAAACCTAGTTGCCTGAAATAACTATTTGTCTACGAAATATTGTAATTATTAATTGAATGTAATGGAAGGCAGCCCAGAGGTAGTGAGGAAAGAAAAAATTAACACATATAAAATAAAGTGTAATTTATCGGAATCCTTCCTCCTTTCCTTTCAAACCGACATTTCGGAGGATTTTTCCCTCCTTCTTCAGGGTTTCAAAGGGTCAATGAATGAAACAAATAAAATGTTTCCTTCTTCTCTCCACAGTAGTCTGAAGAAGGAAACATTTTATTTTTTTTTTTTTTTTTTATAATGATACTGATACAAGAAGAAGTTGCACCAAGAAGGTACAATCTCTGTAGTCCGTGTTGGACCCTTGTAACGTGAAGATAAGGGGAGATTTAGTGATTGGGTAGAAGTCGAAGGTATCTGTGGATGCTGGTCTTGAAAGATTGAAGGTCATAAGTTGCTGGAAAGACGGTCGGGGGAAGAGAGTTCCAGTCTCTAGATGTCATGGGGATAAATGAATTGGCGAATGCGTTTGTTCGATTAGTATCCAGTTTGGTGTTGAGTTTTAGAAAATCGTGTATTTCGCGCAAATGAAGCCCTTGGTGGGATTATCGATTTAATTTCGTCAGAACAAAAGCCATGGTAGTATCTATAAAAAAGGGAAAGGGCGGAGACAGATCTACGATGGGCTGTTTCATTCATTGACCCTTTGAAACCCTGAAGAAGGAGGGAAAAATCCTCCGAAACGTCGGTTTGAAAGGAAAGGAGGAAGGATTCCAATAAATTACACTTTATTTTATATGTGTTAATTTTTTCTTTCCTCACTACCTCTGGGCTGCCTTCCATTACTTTCAATTAAAATTTCTACCAGTCCGTCTCTCCAGAGAAAATTTCGTTGCATTGTAATTATTATTTCATTATTCGTGTCCATGATTAATAATTAAAGGAATCGTAGGGAGTTGGACAAGACTTTAAATTAATTGAAAAGTTTTGTTGTTTTGCCGAGAGTAGCAGAGTTGTTGATTCACAAAGAGAAACAAAGAGGTTGTCCTCTGCTTGATGCAAATAAACATATACACATATATATCAAGATGATATATATCTGTATATATATATTATTTATTTGTTTGTTTGATCAAACAAACAAATAAATAATATATATACAGATATATCATCTTGATATATATGTGTATATGTTTATTTGCATCAAGCAGAGGACAACCTCTTTTGTTTCTCTTTGTGACTTTAAATTAAATTAAATACAAGTTTTGATTAAATATGCCATACGTTTCGTTGCTGTTTTGCAACTTCTTCAGTGGCTCATTTATTAAACTTATTTGTCAGGATTTTTTACTACGAGAAAAAACATTTCAAACAGTATTCTTTTTTCTATCACAATTCATTCAATTCATCAACTAACATAAAATATAAACCTTTTAAACAAATTAATTGTTTTTTGTCAAAAAACTAAAAGAATCAAATTAAACAAAGACATTTTTTTAATTTATTTTAAGACAATTAAAGGAATCGTAGGGAGTTGGACAAAACTTTAAATTAAATTAAATACAAGTTTTGATTAAATATGCCATACGTATCGTTGCTGTTTTGCAACTTCTTCAGTGGCTGATAGAAAAAAGAATACTGTTTGAAATGTTTTTTCTCAGTAAGTGACAAATAAGTTTAATAAATGAGCCAGTGAAGAAGTTGCAAAACAGCAACGAAACGTATGGCATATTTAATCAAAACTTGTATTTAATTTAATTTGAAGTCTTGTCCAACTCCCTACGATTCCTTTAATTGTAATTATTACTCGATGTTTATTGGAAAGTTGGTAACTTTTCAGACTGATTTGTGTTTAACACATTAAGTGAAACCTACCAAGTATTTTTTATCCAATAATTTAAAAAAATGTTTCACCAAGTACCAACACCAATTCCTTAAAAACTATTGAAATTAGACGACTCGGAAAAGCTATTTCTGACATTTTAATAATAATACTTCACCTATTCTATAAAAGAGAAAGAGGAAATTTAAAAATCAGGCAACTTTATTTAAAAGTCTTTAAAATCAAGATTATTACATAAATACGCCTTATATTATTTATGATCTAGTTAGAAAATTGATAATAAATTAATATCTTAAACTATTAAATGAGCAATTCTTGTATATCAGTGGCGGTTGGTGACTTTTCAACCAGGGGATGATGTCCAAAAAAAAGTACCCTTCATTTTTTGAAATTTTATTTTAATCTTGACTTTTTTTATACAAATTTCATCGAATACGGCATCATTTTCGTTATTTTTCAAATTTACCATTGGATTTTTAAAAAATATATTTTAGGACCTTCGCCCCAAACGGATACTGCTTTTTGTGAGTGAGTGTAGGAGGCAGAAAGTAAATCTTGTGACTTAAACTCCCCAGTACTTGAGATGGAAATCGACCATCTTCCTCCTAGAATAAACCTTAAATTTCTCCTAATTCTATTGCTATAAACAAGTTATGACTTGTCTAGAGCAAGGGTTCCCGAACCGGTGGTACGCGTGAACGTTTCAGGTGGTACGCGTGAGTGATGTGAGCAACATGCTATTAATAGCTTCTGTACTCTTATTGTTCACTTGAAAGCCCTTCAAAAAAGCTTTAAGAATTATTTCTCTGAAGATTATTCAAAAGAAGGGACAAAATGAAGATGGAAAACGACATAATAGATAGAATAGAAAGGAAGAGATTAATTTGGTACGGACACCTCAAAAGAATGCCGGAAGATAGGTGGCCTCATAAAATATGGACCTGGATGCCCACGGAAAGACGGAGGAGAAGAGGAAGACCGAGACGAACGTGGAAGCAGGGAGTAGATGAGGCAATGACCAGTAGGCAACTACAAGAGCAAGACATTCTGGATAGAGAGAATTGGCGTGTTGGATGCGGAAAACGGCGCATGCTGTAGAACAAACCGCTTTATTATTATTATTATTCAAAAGTGGACTGGATCAGAAAACCTTTTTCAAGAACCTCACCAAATGAATTGGAACTAAAAGAAAGTTTTATCGATCTTACAGAAGATAGTTCCATGAAAGATTATTTTAAAGAGAAATATTTAATTAACTTCTGGATCGGATGTAAAACTGTAGTACCCTTTGATCTTCCGGCAAGGTACTGGTATTTTTGATGCCATTTGTTACGAGTTACCATTGTGAGAGTGGATAAAAAATAAATATGGAAGCAGAATAAGTGTTGAAGAGGACTTAAGAGTGAAGATAAGTTCCATTACTCCTAATGTTGATATTTTAATAACAGGCAAACAACAACAAGTTTGGCACTAAAAAACAATAAAAGTATATTTTGTATGATGATTAATTTTTTGCTGAGTTTGTACTAATTTTTTATTTGTATGTTTTTAGACCTATGGGTAATAAATAAAACTGTAAATTATAATAATACCATTAAATCTTTTTATTTCTCCTTTATTATAAGCATGTTATAAATAAACAAATATCTAACTATTAAATATGAAGTTTTCTCAGAAATTTAATTGAAAAAGCCTTTGAACACTTTTAGAAGAGTAAATATTATACGTTTATTAAAATATTTAGGTCTGGTGGTACGGCAAAATTTCTCAAAAAGTCAAGTGGTACGCAGGTGCAAAAAGGTTGAGAACCCCTGGTCTAGAGAGCACTCTTAGTTATTTCCGATCATATATATTGAGAGCTGTTAGAAATGGATTAGTCCAAAAATTCCCGAATAATCTTTATTTATTCCTTTTTGTATTATTTCTATTTTAATAACAATTTTTATTCTAGTAAAACTTGTCTGAGCTTGTCTTTGACATGCTTGAACTGGAAGATATATCTACCAGGCAGGGAGTTCAAACCTTCTACCAGCGCCCTTTTAGGGAAAATCCTTCATTTTAATAGCCCCTTGAAACTATGCAACAATTTTATTTCATTTCGGGAACCAATATACATACTTTTCAAAACAAAAAATGTGCATGAGCGACGACGCCGACGTGATTTTTTTTAATTTTAAAACCCACTAATAGACTGTGTGTTTTCTATAATTTTTCGAAATACTATTTCATAAAGTCTTTCACTTGGAAACCGATGGCACAGGGCATATGCCTTGATCCGTTTGGAGAGGTGAATCGTAGGGCTAGCTATGTTCGTTCGATAGGGATTCTTTTTTCAGCAGGGGCACATTCATTCTTGAATTTTACGATGTATTTCAATGATTGATAGACTATGATTTAACTTTCCAAAATTCCAACCGATTCAAATTCTCCTCTTCTTAGTTCATTTCTAAATTAGGTGGATTGCGTAGGGTGAGAGGAGAGATTTGGATTTGGTATTTTTTTCATAGTCAAATTGTGCTCAAATGGGCCCCTATGGGGAAAGTGTTGGGGAAGTTCTTATTTTTTGTATATATATGTTTTTCGGGGCACTGAATTCAAATCTGAGGTCTCCCACCAAAATTTCGTGACGCAACATTGTAGAAAATGGAAAACAGGGTGAAAGTTTCCATTTGACCATGAAGGAGCACGTTTTCGACAAAGACCACTCTATAAATTTTTAAACTAGAATAAATTTGCTACAATTGAAACAAAGTTTCATTTTAATTGGATAAATGATAATCCGTGTAGCGATGAAGTTGAAGTTTTGAAAAAGTGCAATTTTTCCCTCATAAAATGAAAACCACTGATCCGAGAAACTTAATTTCTAACTCATTCTCTAGAAAATTTTGTTGACTTGAACCTTTACTTGGACCACTATTTTGATAAAACTCTTACATTTATAGATATCCAGCATTTTCTATGACGCTTTTGACGATTGGGATCATATCCTATTCGGAAAATGTAGGATATCTATAAATCTAAGAGTTAAATAAAAAAAGTGGTCCAAGTAAACGTTCAAGTCAACAAAATTTTCTAGAGAATAGGATAGAAATCAAGTTTCTATGATGAGTGCTTTTAATTTTATGGAGGAAAAACTGCGCTTTTTTGCAAAAAATTGCAGTTTTTTTTTAAACTTCAACCTTATTACGGCACGGGTTACGAGTAATTAATTATGATGAAACTTTGTTTTAATTGTAACAAATTTAATTTAGTTTAAAAATGTATAGAATGGTCTTTGTCGAAAACGTGCTCCTTAATGGAAAAAAATCGACAAAAGTGCGAGTTTTTGGGATATTCAAAAGTGATCGGGTGGAGGGGGAGGAGGGGGCTGTTTTTTGACCTCCATAAAAAATCGAACTACTGGGCCAATTTTGCATTTTTTTTAATTGACGCGAAATTTTGTCTTCTTTAATTTACTATAAGACGGTTATTTACAAAATATGGACCACTTTCGAGTTATAAGCGAAAAACTAAAAAAAGGAACTTTAAAACCACCCTCCCCCTCCTCGAGCTCAAACCCCACTCTCTGGGACTTTTGACACATATTATTCCAAGTCTAAGGGAAACGTTTAAGATCATTTCCAAAACTTTTCTTTTTGTCTAATTTAACTGGTATTGGTAGTTCATGGAGGCGACTGTGGGTCAGTGGATAGAGTGTCGGGTCGCTGACTCGAAGTAAGCTGGTTCTAGACTGAGTCTCGGCAGATCAGATATTTGCAGTCGCCTCCTCTTGGAAAGCAATGGCAACCTACCAAGAGTAGAATTGCCTAGTAACCTCTCCAAAGCTAGCCGTTCGGAACCGGTGTTAAAAAGTAGGTTCGTATATCTGTGTAATAACAGCTAAACACACTCAGCACAGGTATATGTGGAGAGGAGCCGAAACGTCAGGGAGACCTGATATGGCACTTAAAAGAAGGTAGTTATTAAAATAAGGAGATTTAAATTATTATTTTAAAACCCATTGCCCCTGGAGTCGGGCTCCGTAACTGGTAATTTAATAACTCGGCTTGATATTCTCTGGGTCTTTAGGATCTATAAGCCCAGTCCGTCTACTGTTAAATTGGCCACGGTGAGATATCAGATTTCTTCCCATTTATCGTTGAAAAAAAAATAAACTGAGGGCATTAGTAGATTTTTACTTAATTTTAAATTAAAACATTTTTTTAAGGCTAAAATGTACAAAAATTCAAAAATCACCTAAAAATTGATAATTTAGGGCCCACTCACATTGTCATTATAAATTGTAATAAATTAAAAAAAAATTTAGTCTAATTCCATACAGAATCTCTTCAATAACTCGTTAACTTTGTTTGCCGCCACATACGACCCAGGGGATCAATTATCTACCCGAATAATACATCTAGGATACGGTGGCTTAAATTTTATACTGTATATTTGAGTAATAATTTGAAAGTTTATATTGGGAAAATAAGGACAAGTTTTTTATGTGTGACTTTTTTATTTATCCACCAACGTTTCGTCTACTTTGCCGACTTCTTCAGGGCTTCAATAGTCATGTCACACATTCGTCTAAATTTTCTTATTACCTTCGTTACCATTGAAGGCCATCAGAATACAATTTTCAAAAGATATTTAGCACATTCACAAAAAACACAATTTTTCTCTTTATAATAACAACCTTATCAATACAAAACAGAACAGAAATCACTTCTTATAAAAATAGAATAGAATACTTTTCTTTTTATCCCTATATACAAAAATCTCAACCTCGAATAAATCAAACTTATACATTACATTAATACATAATTAATGTAATGTATAAGTTTGATTTATTCGAGGTTGAGATTTTTGTATATAGGGATAAAAAGAAAAGTATTCTATTCTATTTTTATAAGAAGTGATTTCTGTTCTGTTTTGTATTGATAAGGTTGTTATTATAAAGAGAAAAATTGTGTTTTTTGTGAATGTGCCAAATATCTTTTGAAAATTGTATTCTGATGGCCTTCAATGGTAACGAAGGTAATAAGAAAATTTAGACCAATGTGTGACATGACTATTTGAAGCCCTGAAGAAGTCGGCAAAGTCGACGAAACGTTGGTGGATAAATAAAAAAGTCACACATAAAAAACTTGTCCTTATTTTCCCAATATAAACTTTCAAATTATAAATTAAATTATGGACGGAAATGATAATAATTTGAGTAATATTGCATAAAATTGCATATTTGAAGGATTTTTTGTCAAATATTGCCTATTTCACGCCAAATACAGATTTTTTAAAAGTAAATGCTCGGAGAAAGAATAAAATAAAGTAAAAAAAAATAAGAAATAAATATATAAAGTTCTTTTAAATTTGCCCCCATTAGATCTGAGGATGTGGAGGGCTCCTTTTCGTCGTATAAATCAATTTTAAGTGACTGTAGACATAATAACCTGAAGATAATTTAGAAAAATACTTCTAAACATAAATTATTCGCAATTACAATCAAATTTTAATTATTTTTGAGATCCTTTGTTAATTATTATTATTATTATTTTTTAATGGCCTTCTGTAACTAATATAAAAATATTAAAATCTTGTAAATATACAAAAATAAAAGCAATACAATACAATCGTGTCTATTAAATAAAACTACCCCCCCCCCCCGTATTTTTTTGATCACATCTTTTTGAAACATTATTATAATTATTATGTTGATTTTATTCAAGAGCACCTGATATTTCTTTGAGTTTAAAGATTTTTCAATATATTAAATATAATGAGAAATTTGTGAAATTTTTTACTCAATAAAAGTACCTACATATTTGGTGTCTATAGCTTAATTTATCATTTTACCATATTCCTTTCATAGCACTCCTTCAAATATATAGTTTTTGTCTTCAATTTTAATTTTTTAGTGCATAAAAAAATTTATTTTCCCTATTTTTACTACATATATTTCCATATTTCAACGTATTCTGCATATTACTTGCATATTTCAGCCTTTTTAACTGCATATTTTGCATGCACGGATCTAGGGGGGGACCGCCCCCCCCCCCCCCCCCCCAAAGCATTGTAGATCAACATTTTTTATATGTTTATTTAATTTTTATTTTTTTATTTTTATATAACAAAATATAAATTTTATAAATTGAAGAAAATAAAGTTCTATGTGGGGTCTCCCCCCCCCCCTCCCGCTTGGACAATTCGGTCGCGACACATCAAAAGTAGATCTTATATACCGGCGACCGCCCCCCCCCCCCCCCCCAAATCAGAGGTCTGGATCCGCGCCTGATATTTTGGCAGTTTTTAATCCATAAAAATTCGGTCTCTACTAATAAGATAGAAATTTTTTACATTTCTAAGATTACCCGTTCTTAATGTTCTGTTTATAAATTCAAACGGGGCCCCCTGCTTCAACCCCCACTCCCCCGTGACAAAAGATCCGGCTCTGATTATAGTTTAAAATGCATTTTTAAATAAAAATTCGTCCCGTTGTTGAAGATCGACTTTTTTCTCTTGGATAGGTTGAGCCAGTAAACCAGTAAGTGGCGCGATCTAGGAGAGAATTTCATAACTATTGATTTCAAGCTCGTGTTTTTGGCGATTTTTTCAATCGAATTTTATCATTCCATCCTAATTACATTACATTTACTGTATTTGTTTAATATTAAATTATTACCACATTACAATAATATTATGATGTTGAAGAAGACATAAGTCTGCAAAAAAAAGTTATTCAAATCTGTTTTTGTAATTCAGCTGCTGAATTCTAAAATAAATTTAGTTTTTTCGTATCAAATGACATTTTTTTTCAAAACCAATAATTAATGACTGCTAGGTATATGGTATGGTAATTGGGCTCTCACTCTATTTTTCCTGTAAAAATACTTCTATATCATTATTATTGTTCAGTTCCATAATCAGTATTAGATTTAACAAATCAGAGAAAAATGGAAACAATTAAACAAGTAACGTTTCGATAATTTATTGTAGCTTCATCAGGCTCTAGATCAAATTATTTTAAAACACTCTGCTATTTATTTATTTTTCTTGCCAATTATATATTATTATTCATTCTAAAACGTTGCAATTGGTCGTATGATTTTACACGGTGGTTAATTGTTTCCTTTGTTCCTCTGATTTGTTACTTCTAATACTTCTATATATATGTTTTTTGAAATTTTTCAAAATTCGGTAGAATAATGTAGCTGTTATTAACCTTTTTAAGATGCGATCCAAATTTGAAAAAATGTTCATGTTGAGACCCAAATCAAGCCGAAATTTCTCCATTACATTTTTACATTATCCAATGCAAAGCATGGGTAAAGTATTGTTTTAGGTCTCACGGCAAGCTCGAATTCAGAGGGTCCTCAGGTAAAGACTACAGAACCCAGTCATGTATAAAAATAATTCCATTCTATTATTTTAAAGCTGTCTTTTTTAATTTTTAGTAAAAAAAGAAAATGGTAAAATTGTTTTTGAATTTTTGAATTTATTTTATTTTTTTCATTTAGAGCTTTTTAACTAATTCAATTTTTTTTGCTCGTATAATAAAAATATTGAATTATAAAATATAAATAAATAACTGTACTAATTAAAATCCTCAAAATGTAGTCTGAATTTGAAATTGATTTATGAGGTTGGCGCGCCTGTATTTAGGCAACCGATTTGAGCGCAGAAGATTGAAAGCTGCGTAAGAGCTAGGCGAGTCTAGTCGAAGAAATGCTCCCTCCAGAGCTTATGGCATGCAAAATGAAGAGTTGATTAGTTTTTAGTACATATCGGCCCACAAAAAAGGTTATATAAAGTTATTAAAAAAATTATATTTTAAGGTGGGTGCTTTACTCTAGAGAAAGATAGTATTTTTTTAATTCTTTATTTATTAATTCTTTAAAATTTATTCATTTGATCGGTTTAATATATGTATGTACATATACATCAAACATGTATCAAATATGGTTATAAGAATCGATTTTTTATTCTAAGTCAACATGGACTTGAAATAGCTAGTGATATCTGATTAATGATAAAGGAATAAACATATTAATAATTCAAATGAGTTTGGATAAAGTTTAGTAACGATTCGATGCAGGATATTTTTTATTCAAACTGATAGTTTGTTAACCGAGGTTCTGTATGTTTTGCTATACATTTTTAAAGCGTATTTAGCGATTAAAATTAAAAGTGGAATTGAATATATTAACAAGGGGTTAGTTTTTTATCTTGAGACAGTCTTATAACTCAAAAATTATGAATTATATGGAAAAAAGTTTCAAATAAATGTTTATTTATATCAGGCGGGAAAGTAAACTACCCTATTGTATTTCGACCTAGAACAAGCTTTTAAGGGTATTTCGAGGTCAAGTTCTGTTTTTTAAATGGAAACCTATATTTTATGCTTCTGTACATATTCTTAATCTAGAAAAAAAAACTGAACAACTTTCATTAGAACTATTTTTTTAATAGTTTTTAAGGAATTTGGTGTTGGTACTTGGTGAAACATTTTTTAACCAATAACTATTTTTTTATACAACATCAAATAAAATAAAAAATATTAAATCAATTAGATCTCTAAAAACCCTAATAATTATTTTTAACAATCATTCAACTTAATAATCAATTAAAATGATCAAATATTTCTAATTATTAAATAAATTATTTAATAATAATTTACAATTTATTAATTTTTACCTCAAGAGCTTCATTTTATCGTGTTGTAAATCTATTAAAAAATGGCCTATGAAGAAACTTAAAAGGCTAAAAAAACGAAATTGGAACTGGAATTCCTCCAGAAGACTTGAGATACAATCATACCCTCTGGAATATTTTATAATTAAATTATTTATTTAATAATTAAATACTTGATCATTATTATTTGATAATTAAGTTGAATGATTGTTAAAAATAATTACTAGGATTTTTTTGAGATCTAATTGATTTAATATTTTTTTTATTTGATGTATAAAAAAATAGTTCTAATGAAAGTTGTTCAGTTTTTTTCAGAACTTGACCTAGAAATACCCTTGAAAGCTTGTTCTAGGTCAAAAAACAATAGCGTACTTTAGTCCCCCCCCCCTGAATAAACTTTTATTTGAAACTTTTTTCATATAATGAATTATTTTTGAGTTATAAGACTGTCTCAGGATAAAAAAACTCACCCGGTATATACGTGAAATTAAAATCGTGTGTTTTAAACACGGTAAAATAATTAGTTGTGATAAGTGAAAGTAGAGTGGTGTGATTTCAACTTGGTTAAATAATTAAAAGTGATAAATGAAAATAGTATGATCTACCACTCTAAGCCGATTAAGATTATCTCGGAGGATAAGCTAATAATAGCTTGGACTAATTGCTCTCGAGGGGTATAGATATAGACAATGGGAGGGTATTTGAGGGAGGGGTAGATAGGGACAATGGGAGGGGTATTTGAGGGAGGGGAGATAGGGACGGTAGAGATGGGTATATAAGAGGAGGAGTGATAGGGAGAATGGGCAGTCGGTCTCAGGGAGTGAAAGATGAAACATCGACTGGGAATATTACAATATGCCCTCTCCACCTTCATCCATCCTCTTAATTGACTCCACCCCTCAATAATAAACAACCCTTCATTCCATGAATGTGTGTTTGTTGCGAAAGTGAATATATTTTCTAATTCAATTATTTTAACGCCATATGTATCTGTTCTAAAAATCCTGTCCTTAATACTAACCAACCTTTATCCATGTTTTCATAAATACGTATTCATTCGAAACTGAAATGTATTGCGAGTATATTTTTACTTGTGCGTCAGTGTGAGTGTGTTCCCGTGGGGTCAGAGTATTCCATGTCCAGGCTCGAGACGTTGGCTTTTAAGGTAAGATATATTTATAATACTCTATTCTGATAATGAAATAACTAAGAAATACTTTAAATTTTTTAAGTACTTTTTCCGAGTTTTTTAAAAAATAGATCATATAAAATAAATAATATATTAAATATAATTATATTTCGAACATTTCAATAAAAAAATACTTTATATTCACTATCTTATTTTATTAATAATATTTTTTCTTTTTTCAGGTAGGTGTTCGCCCTGCTAATACTAACATTTAGATTAAGATTTAGTATTTGATTTTCTGGAAAATTCGAATCCCGGCTGATCCTTTTCTCTATAATAAAAAATATTTTCTTCGTTCCCTAATTTAATTTAATTTATAATTGTTTTTCGACGCGACCTCGTTGTGATTGCGTCACGGGGTAAAGAAAAAATGATTTTCGACCTTTGTGTTTGTGATGGATTGGGTGTTGTTTGAATATACTTTCATATTAATTTTTTCAAAATTTTCTAAAAAGATCAACTAAAATAGATAATCTAATAAATAAAATTATATTCCGAACATTTTTAAAAAAAAACTTTAAATATACTATAATATTTTACTAATATTTTTTTTCACGTAGGTGCTCGCCCTACTAACACGTTATTTTATATTATGTTTCTACAGATAAATAAGATGAAAATACTACATTTATATTATTTATTAATATTAATAATTTTCTCAATTTGCATAAATAAATTTGAAACTTAATATCTAAAATTAAAATTTTGTTTACTCTAAATTATTTTTAATTCATGGGTAACGGGTAGGTGTGTACTTCTTTGTACTTATATAGAGAAAGAATTACAGGCCTACTTCAGGGGTTTGCCTTCCTGCCCACGTGAGCTCATGATTCTTTTATCAAGAGAATCATGTCCTATCACTAATCCTATCCCAATTTAATCCGTGTTATTTCAAATCCTTATTCCTTCGAAACCAAAATGTATCGCGAGTATATTTTTTATTGTGCGCGTGTGTGAGTGTGTTCCTGTGGAGACAGCATTCCAGGTCCAGGCACGAGAAGTTGGCTTTTAAGGTAAGATATCTTTATAATACAACTAATAAATTCTCGAAATTTTTTATATTTCTTTTTTTGAGTTTTTCAAAAAATAGATCATATAAAATAAATATTTTTAAATTGAAAGGTTTTTTTTAGTCATAAACTAATAAAAGACAATAATTTCATTAAATTTTTATTATTTATTTGATTAATTCACTAAACAGTTTCGGTCACCACTGGTTGACCATCTTCAGTAGTACTAAAATTTGAAAAATGAAACATTTTGTCATTTTTTTTTTTAAACAATTACTTACATAATACAATAATTACAGAAGTTTGAATTCATACATACAATTTCGTTCAAGATCTGGAAATTTTCACTTTGAATATCTAATTAAATCATCCTTAACTTTCGAGTATTAATATAGTAATCCAGTCAAATTGTGCTCATATGGGCCACTATGGGGGAAAGTTTTGGGGTAGACCTATGCCGGGTGAGTTTTTTATCTTGAGACAGTCTTATGACTCCAAAACAGTGCATTATATGAAAAAAGTTTCAAATAAAAGTTTATTTATATCAAGGGGGACTATACTATATATTGTTTGTTAACCTAGAACAAGCTTTCAAGGGTATTTCAAGGTCAACTTTTGTTTTTTAAATGGAAACCTATATTTTTATTTACATTGCCTACATTTTACTAATAAAACCTGAACAACTTTTATTAGAACTATTTTTTTATACGACATCAAATAAACAACATATTAAATCAATTAGATCTCAAAAAAATCCAAATAATAATTATTCTTAACAATTATTCAACTTAATTATCAAATAAATAATGATCAATATTTAATTATTAAATAAATATTTGAATAATTTTTCGACTATGTACTGTGACAGTCCAGAGTGTCTGGATGAATTCCAGTTCCAATTTCTTTATTTTTTTAAACAGATTTACAACACAATAAAATGAAGCTTGAGAGGGTTTATCCCTATCAGTAAAACGCTCAGCATCCATAACAATTTCTTCCACATTCACCATAAATTAAGACCAATTCAATTCTGTCTTGAAAAAATTATCCCATTTTTATTATAGTAATACAATACAACTATCTACTGGATTGACACGAGAAATAAATTTTTTTAAACTCAAGAATTTCAGCTAGTTCTATTAAGTAGAAAATAATCTCTTAAATCTGTGTATAACGAAGTTTTCATATCATTATAAACACTTGCTTTCATCGTTGGGAATTTTCGATTTAATAATTATTTATTTGATCATTATTAGTTGATAACCAAGTTAAATAATTGTTAAAAATAATTATTAAGATTTTTTTGAGATCTAATTGATTCATGTATTTTGTTTATTTGATGTCGTATAAAAAATAGTTTTCAAAAAAGTTGTTCAGTTTTTTTTGTAAAATATGGTGGCGTAAAAGAAAAATATAGAGTTCCATTTAAAAAACACAACTTGACCATGAAATACCCTTGAAAGCTTGTTCTACGTCGACATACAATAGCGTAGTTTAGTTTCCCCTTCGATATAAATAAACTTTTATTTGAAACTTTTTCCATTTAATGCACTGTTTTTGAGTTATAAGACTGTCTCAAGATAAAAAACTCACTCGGTATATATATGTTTTTTGGGGAGCTGAATCGAAATCTGAGGTCCCCCACCAAAATTTGGTCACGCAACATTGTAGAAAATTTCCAATTTGGTACTAGTCCACCCTACAGGCGTTGTTGTTTATGAATCTCTAGAACTTAGAGAGAAAACATTTTCAAGCGTTATTTCTGTTTGTATTCTGAAACCCATATAACCAAAAAACGTAAGAAAGTTTGTTTCACTGCTAATTTTATTTATTTATTTATTTATCTTAATACCAAAGAGTTGATTAGATATTGTGATCTATAGTTTCAGAACTCCCGATTGAAAACACAACACAAAACACAAAAACCCTCATCATCAGTATTTTTAATTATAAATATTATTTTTCATGGGATCAGTATCGTATGGATATTGAAAATTTTTGAAAATTTTTTTCCTTCTTTCTCAGCTGAATAGCCAGGTATGTTTATTTGCATCAAGCAGAGGACAACCTCTTTACTTCTCTTTGTGAATCAACAACTCTGCTACTCTCGGTAAAACAAAAACTTTTCAATATGTTTATTAATCTTTATAATCACATAGTTTTAATTTTTTTAGTTATAACTCGAGTTCTAATTGAGCTAAAAAGATGTGATGATTTGAAAATCAAAGAGGAAGCTGTTTTATATTACGTCAACAAAATATTTTAATAGCTGTTTAATATTTAATGGGACTCGAAAATAGCTCACAATGGCCTTTTTCGTCGTTTTGACCGATAATATCTCAAAACTCTGACTTGTTGTAAAAAATCGGAAAATTGCATGATAAAACTCAGCGTATAAAACTCTACTGGAATTCATTATTAGGTTTACGGCAACATATTTTTGTCGACCAGTGTTATTTATTTTAATTATTTTCTAAATAACTTATGAGGAGAATTTTCTAGGTTAGGTTTCACAAAAGGAAATATTAAAACAAATGTATGTTTTTTGAGTTTGATTCACTCGATATATATTTCGGGCTATTAGAAATATATATCGAGTGAATCAAACTCAAAAAAACATACATTTGTTTTAATATTTCCTTTTTGTGAAACCTAACCTAGAAAATTCTCCTCATAAGTTACTTATAATGTTTCACCTAGAACCGACACCTAAATCCTTAAAAATTATTATTATCTAAAAATGTTTTCTTCTTCGTCTTCCATTTGTAATTGCGTTGCCACAATAATTGATTGATTACACAGATGAGAAGTGGAACATTTTGACGATTTTGTGGGTTCCCATTCTTTTTGCCTGGCCGATTGAAAGACGGCAATTTCGTATATTAAAACGAGCAACGAGAGGCCCACCCCGATGGCCATAATTGTGAACGGCATTGTCACTAAGTCGATTTCAATCGTCACGAACGACTCTTCATTTTGGTGCTCAACTATTGAGCCCAGATAGCTATTCTCGATGTATTTCAAAACACCCGCCTCACGAATTTGAGTCACTCTAAAAACAAATAAATAAATAAACATTTCACATTTTACAAAAAATATTCAAACACCTAATAATAAATAAAATATTTAAACTTAAAAAATTCTTGGTTGTTCAAATTATTCATATACAATTTCGTTATTCTTCTTTTCAATCTTAGATTAAAAGGGAAAGTATTTGGTCCTGAGCTGCGGCGAGCTTTTATTCGAATGTGCTATTCATTTTAGTAGTAGTTGGGTCCAAAATCGAATTTGAATTTTTTTTACATTTAGAGCTTTGTAACTAATTCAATTGTTTTAGGACGTATAAAAAAAAGTACATGGCCACCGAGCGATGCTCGGTAACGTTTTGCTTCAGTTAAAAGCTATATATTAATCCCCGATCCCCACCCCTCGCCCCTGGACCCCCACCACATCACCCCACCTCATGCACCCCTCCACCCACATCCACCCCGATTCCGCCACCCGAAACTACTTCCCTCGCCCTCCGTACCCCTCCACCACTGCATCCCCACATTTCCTCCACCCTCGCCCCCGCCCCCTCACCCAGTTTTTTGAATTGTAGTGGCCCACAGATTATGTGTATATATGTATAGGTATATAAATAAATACCGTATGATATTTTTTTACTTTACCATACAGGGTATGGTCAAGTATTGTAATCGTGCATGAAAAAAGTGGTTTTTTTCCTTCTTTTTTTCGAAACATCTCAAAAACGGCTGAAACTATTTCGATTAAAAAAATTGAGCAAAACCATGGCATTTCGCTCTACAAAAAAGCCCTAATAAGTGAACATCGAAAAAATTATATTTTTCGAGATAATAATTTTTTTGTCAAAATGTCTGTTAGTCTGTTTGTTAGTCTGTGCGTTACCAAATTTTGTGGACGAGCTAGCTCAAAAACTAATGTGAATATCGAAACCAAATTTCACACGTAGTTTTGGTCCATTGAGATCAAGAGCTGATTAGATTTTGGTGCATATCGACCCAAAATTAAGGGGGGTGGAGGGGGGGGTTAAAAATTAAAAATCTAGGTCGTTTGAGCAAACTCAACCAAATTTTGTATACATAATCAGTGGACCCCCAGAAGTCTAAAAATGCAAAATCTAACCGCCCAAAATGGGGGGGGGGTCAAAAAATGAAAATCTTGGCCATTTACCAAACTCAACCAAATTTTGTATACATAATCAGTGGGTCCCAAGAAGTCTAAAAATGCAAAAACTAGCCGCCCGAAATGGGGGGGGGGGGGCGGAGGGTCAAAAAATGAAAATCTTTGCCATTTACCAAACTCAACCAAATTTTGTATACATGATCAGTGGGTCCCAGGAGTCTAAAATGCAAAAACTAACCACCTCCCCCTTCCCTACATGATTATAAATAATTTTATTAAATATTAAATATAAGTGAGGGGCCAGATTGTATGGTAAAGTCAAGTGGATGGCCACATCAGAACGAGTCAGCTTATTTTTATTAATTAACAATTTTTGAGTTCATCAATTAAATTGTCAAATTCTATATATAGAAAACATAGGCTTGTGGAATTTAAAACTCGATTTTTATTCAATTAAATTGGCTAAATTATAATATATTTAATAATATTTGTGGAATTTAGAATTTAAAAACCACTTAATAATTAAAAGGAAATTGAATAAAAATGTAAATATACAATTTTATCGAGACTACCACCTTTGAATAATTATTTCAATTAACAAAAAACCCATCAAAAACAACTTAGCCGAAGATGAGACCGTGACTGATTGGATCGCCAACGCAAACCCCCCCCCTAACCCGTGAATTTCATCCAAATTGTTAGAGCCGTTTTCGAGAACCCAATTGGATATATACAAGATTTGCCCATTTAATAATATAATATAGATATTGAATTATAAAATATAAATAAATAACTGTATTAATTAAAATCCTCAAAATGTAGTCTGAATTTGAGCTTGTTTTATGTGAAATTACACTCCCTTTACTTTTTTAATTAATATCATGCTTCACCTAAACCCTAAGTAAAATTGATTTATGACGTTGGTGCGCCTGTATTTAGGCAACCGATTGCGTGCAGAAGAATGAAAGCTGCGTAAGAGCCAGGCGAGTCAGTCGTTGATGGAATCCTTCTTATGGCAAGTAAATTTGTGTTCACTGAAAATGATGGGTTCGACTAGACCCGAAACATGATTTAATAATAATACATTTTTTTATAAAAAAATTGAGAAGATTTTTCTTTTTTTGAATAATGTAAGATTGGAAAGAGGAATAGATAAATTGTATATATACAGGGTGTCCAGTATCACAACCATGAACCGTGAACAGGGGATAGGGCAAAAGTTACGACGGTTCAGAACGTAAATTATTTTTTAATAAAAGTCTTATAGTTTTCGAGTTATAGGCATTATTTTGAAAATGGTGAAAATCGCTACCCTACTCTTAATAATGAGAAGCTGTGGCAACAAATTTACTTATATTATTATTCTAATTTTTGTTATGCAATCCTGAATAATCCTGCTATTGACCAGAATTCTAAATAAAACCATAAGTACTATGCTTTTGGAGAAAAAAACTATTTTTGTCCGACTTATGTTTTAAAAAATTTTCATCAGCTAAATTTGAATCATATAGTATTGTATAACATATCTTTAATGTAAAAAAAGTCTAATAAACAAGCATGGCAATTTATTTAAAAAAAAGGCCCATTTAGAAATTTCAAAATTTTAAAGCACTCTGTACTTGCTTCTTCAAAAAAAAAATATTTTTACTTTTTTGGCGTTAGCTAATTTAAAAACATATTTTCATAATGTTTTTTATATAGTATGTTAATCAATTATGTCGCATCTTAATTGAACTAATCTTTGGCTATTGATAGCATTATTAATTGCTATTATAGTATTAATGTCCATAATAAATATATATTGGCCGCAATACTAGTTTCACAAACTAGAAACTACTTGTTAATCCTTCGTAGGAGCCTATTTCATGATTTCTTTCTCAACTGATTTTTATCCTCACTTCTAATTATCTATTTCCATTTATTTTATTTTCATAAATTATAATTAAATATTTATATTAGTAAAACAAAAAAATTCAGAAAATATGCTATGCTAGCTAGACAGTTAACTATTGGGACATAATTTTGACTTTTCTAATCTCAAAAATTTTAGATAAATACTACCAAGTACTAGTGTAGATTCGATGCTTTGTGGTTGAGTTGTTTACCAAAAAAGAATTTAGTCTTTTTGATTTTAAGTCGATTCCTCCATTGTTTCAGCACTGGTTTTACAATTAATGGTCAAAACATCAAAAATAGTATATGTAATACAGTAATATCCCGGACTTACGCGATAGGTGGGACCAAGCGATAGCAGTGTAAGTCGAATTCGCGTAAGTCGGGGTTCAACTTTGCATATAAATACATATAAAGTTTGTGTAATCGGGACCAGAGTCTAAAGAAAACAATAATTTAGAAGAAACATGTTTAATAAAATATTAGATAATGAAAGCAATTTACATTACTATGAATAAAACAACGTAAACCGAAGTTATTTTGATGTCGAAGGCTTCATATATTCTAACAATGTCGCCTGACGAGATAAGTTTTCTTCTTCTCACGTAAAATTTCCTCGTAGCATGCCAGTAACTTTTATATTTCCCGTTTTGTAGTAGAAACGCGCTCTTCATTGAAATCTATTTTTTCTAAAATTTGTAACCCCTTTTCAATTGTACTGAGGCCTTCTGTTAAGTTTGAAATCGTCATTTGATTTTCCGTTTCAACTGGGTCTAACGAATCAGTTTGTTCAATGTCTTGATCATGCTCACGCATTTCCATAAGCTCGTCAATTGTTAGCTCTTGATTGTGTGAATCCAGCAATTCTTGGACGTCATCACCATCCACTTCTAAATTTAATTGTTTGGCAATATCGACCACTTCTTCAATTATACTATAGATTTCTTCAGGATTTGAGGCTGATTCTCCTTGGGTTTCTGTGGTGAAAAAAATGGACACAGTCTTTTTCCAGACGCCATTCAAAGTTTTTTGTGAAATCTCATTCCAAGATTGTCCAATAATTCTTACAGCATCTAAAACATTGAATTGTTTCCAAAAGTCTTTGACAGTAATTTGATCACTGACAGGGCGGAGTGGGGAAGCCGATACGCGCGGCAATCAAAAACAAAAACCGCGTATCTCAGAATTCGCGTAAAACGGGGTAGCAAAAGTCGAGGTATTACTGTATATATAAAGAGCTTAAGAGAAAGTGTCCTTTTAAAATAATTTTATAAATTCTGTCTCTCTGTTCAATAAACATATATATAGCCTGTTATTCAATAAGTTAAATTAGTTACTTTCTGTATTTCCTGAAGATGGGTCGATAGCCCGAAATATATATATTGAAAAGGGAAAAAAAAGAAAAATTTTTTTATATCTTTTAATTTTTTAATTTTAATGTGAAATAAGTGACCCAGTATCCTTAACTCATAGTAAATCCATATTAAATAAAATATTTATTTACTCTTATCTTTATTAAAGATGTTTCACCTTGCACCAACACCACAATCTCTACTGATTATGTATAAAGAGAGTTGTCTAATAGGAGCGATGATCAGTCATTTTGATATTCACTTTTAATTTACCCTTGCTATCTCTTAATAAAAGCTACAAAGAAAATTTTCTAATTGTTAAAGAAAAGTCCAAGATTGTTGATTAATTTGAGACAAGAATTGTTATAAAAAAAAAAGATTAGTGATGTATTGTCGTATAGTGAAATTGTTTTTTGACAAAGAGTGATAAAATTAGGTATCTAATTTAAATCTATTTGTAATCAATGTAGTCCAGGCAAATTACGATTTTAACAGGAAATAATTCCCGGTAAAGATTTTATTGCTGGAATACCTTTATTGGTACTCCAATATTACTAACCTAAGTTTTCCCCCAAATCTATGTTGTGGAATTTTTTCTACGCGCCTCAAAATGAGAAAAAAATTCGGAGTTTTTTTCAGGTTTTTCTTGAATAACTCTAAAACGGATTATCAAATTAAAAATATATCTATCTCTTAAATTAATAGATATCTTACATTTTCTAGACAGGATATGATCTGAATCCTCAAAAGTCTCATGGAAAATGCTGGATATCTATAAAATCTAAGAGTTTTTTAAAAAAAGATCGAAGTAAATAAAATTTACTAAAGAAAGAGATAGAAATCAAGTTTCTAGAATGAGTGGTTTTCTTTTATAAAGGAAAAACTGCGATTTTTGCAAAAAATTGCATTTTTTCAAAACTTCAACCTCATGTTGTCATAAGTAGAATGAAACTTTATTAATTTGCATCAAATTTAATCTGGTTTAAAAATATATAGAGTCGTCTTTGTCGAAAACGTGGTTGTTCTTGGTCAAATTTGGAAAAAATAGAAAAAAAGTACGAGTTTTAGGGATATTCAAAATTGATCCCGGGGGCTGTTATTTGACAGGCGCTAGTACCAGTTCTACTGAACCTAAATAAATGAAATTTTTCTCATTTTACGCGTAGTTTATAGAGCTTTAATTTATCTAATACAAATATTTTTGATTTGATAAGCTGTTTTAGGAGTTAATCAAGAAAAACTGAAAAAAAATCCGAAATTTTCTCATTTTGGAGGCGCCTAGAAAAATTTACACAACACAGATTTGGGTTGGGGGGGGGGGGGTGGTGGAGAACTTAGGGTAGTAATATTGGAGTACCAAAAATGTATTCCAACAATAAAATCTTTATCGGGAATTATATCCTGTTTATGCCATTTTTTCACGTAATTTGCCTGGACTACTGTATTTATAAGTTTTTCTGATTTTCCTATTTTAACATTCTAGCCACTAAGGAAGTCAAAATAAATTGACGAAACCCCTGGCGCATTTAATAAAAACACTTGCGTTTTTAATTTTTGTCCAATTCCCTTCTATTCCTTTTACAAATTTACTACGCATGCGAATAATTTAATATTGTATATAAAACTTTAAAGAGATGGATTATAAGCTCTAGAACAGTTTTTTCCTTTACTTACTTGTGATTAAAGAATCGTTTATAGGGTGAATTTTTCCCAATAATAGCCGTTATAAAAATTGGCTCGGTGTTTATCGGGAAATGTTCAATTCGTTGATTAGTTGATCGAAAATAGTATTTGCCTAAAGAGATAAGGGTGATAAATCCAAATTTCTGTCTCCCCTGTCACCATTTCGAGCCCTTCTTCATTGAGCGGGCGAATATTTTCCAATTGGTTTCAGATATTTTTTATACAGGTGTTGCATCACAGGATGGTTGTTACTCTAAAAACAACAACAACAACAAAGAGAGAAATATTTATAAATACAACGGATTATTTAAGTATTTATAATTTTTATTTCCTTATCCTATGTAAAATATTACTATATTGAAAAGAAAAAAAATTAGGCTCGAGACAAAGCTGTGGGTCCGAGTGGTGTTATGTTTTCTCACTGCCAGGTTCGCAGTCATCAGTGTTCCCCCACCAGTGGCGCACAGTTACCCATTGTCGCGCTGAACTAATTTATGTGAACTTGGCGATAAATCATTATTTTTAATACGAGCAGTACCCGGCGTGCCTACGGCACGCCCGGGACCTCTCGGCCCTCCGGGCTGATGGCCCTGACGGGCAGCGTCTCGAGATGTGATTATTCTGTTATTGATATAAAAATATTTTTTTGAATAATGAATATTGATCAAAGAAAAGATGAAAAATATCAGTAAATGCTTTATAAAGTTTTTTTAACAGTGCATTGTTTGTGAGAATAGAGAATTTAGTGTTTAAATTAAATATTATATAATTAATATTAATAATATATATATTTTAAAATTAATTTATCTACTAAAATTTAAAGAATTTATATATTTGTCTACTAATATTTTTCGACTTTTTTACTAATACATTTCAATATTTAAATTTATCTAAAAAGTGTCTCTAAATTAAATATATATAATAATTTTAAAATTAATTTATCTACTAAAATTTAAAATGAGCCGCGCAGTAATAAATTAAGAATTAATCTCATTAACCCATTAAATCATATCTCATTAAAACTATATTATAAATTAAATATATATATATATATATATTTAAAATTAATTTTCGCGGTATGAATTATTTCCAAAAAATTAAATATATTTTAAAATTAATAAATTTGTCTACTAAGATTTCAAATGAGACACGCCGTAAATCTAATATTCTAAGCTGTATATAGAGGAATATATTGATATATAGAGATTTTATAGATAGCTACAATATAGAGAATAGAGATGTTTTATTTGAAAAATTTGACAATCTAACAACTGTCATTAAATATTAGTTGCTTTTTCTCCAACATGTTCTCCTGACAGCGCCACGGATACTGTCTGACAAGGGCTTTTATATATAAGATATATTATAATAAAAGAGAGCGGGAATTCAAATCGCTCATTTTATAATATATAGTTCATATAAAAGGAGTCTCATTAAACATACTTTTTCAATTAACACTGTTTTTATAAGATATACAGCAATACTTTTTGGCTGAAAATCAGATGCTTTCATTTTTTTCTTCACTGAAATCCAAGAGACCAAGGTGTTTTTTTCACTATTATTTATATCCGACGATTGGCTGTTCGGTTTTCAATGTGTTTGATTAGAAAAAAAATAGGAGCGAAACACCCCCCGCCCGGACTAAACTTTCGGAGGTTCGGTTAATATATATTGACCGAGCCGGAGTCGTTTGCACATATTCGGTTTATTACGTGGTTTGATTTAATAAAAATATTGTAAATAATATTAATAATACGAACATGAATTTAGGTCATTTATCAAAGATTTTAATAGATATGTTTATATTGCATGTAGGAGGGGCTTGTCCTAGGAGTCGAACCCAAGCACTAGTACGCTTTTCCAGGCAACTAGTCCAGACCCTTGAGACCATCACCTCCAAACATGCAATATATAACGAAAGCCAAGTATTTTCACTCCATTCAACTCGATTGGAATAGTAAAAATACTTGGTTTTCGTTCCATATATTGCATGTTTGGAGAGTGATGTCTCAAAGGACTGGATTGTTGCCCGAAGCATATATGCTAGGTTCGATATCGAAGGACAAGACCCTCTTACATGCAATATAAACATATCTATTAAAATCTTTGATAAATGACTTAAATTCATGTTCGTCAAAATTAATAGATTCAATATCAAAAGTTGATTTTGAGAAAAAAAATCAATCTTTCTTTCTCAAATAGATACTGAATTCTTTACAAAAATATTAATAATATTTATTATATTAATAATTATATTAATATAATATTAATAATTACATTAATATTGATCTACTACACTTTTATTTAAAAACCGATTAGACAGAATCAAATTATATTTTTAAATTCCCCGGGTCAATATTCGTTGAGTGCTGCACTCTAGGAGCGCTCGAATAACTAAATAGGGGAGGAAGAGATGAGCAGAGTGGGGGAACCCTTTTGACCCATAAATTTGTTTTTACCAAAATATTAATTAAAATTAAAAAATGTTTACCTCATTACCTTGATTCTGTTTATCACCGACGATGATTTTGAAACTTGTAGCGTGTACCCGCCTAATCGAGTCATGCCTTCTAAATCCCGAAACGCCAGTGTGTGGTCGAAAAGAAGCAAAATAGAGATAATACAGCCCGAATAGCAAATGTAGAGAAGCATCGTGAGCCAGAATACGGAAATTATTGTAATCCGAATGCTCGTATCTCTACGCAAATAAATTCTAAAACTGGATCCTAGAAAAATCAATGTTATATCATTGTAGTTATAGACTGACCATTTTGGAAACTGATTTCAGAACCAAATAACATATCTCATACTGTAGGGCGACCAGCACACACCCCGAAAGTCAAATTCTTACTCGCCAAATCGAGTCGTTTTTAGGGATAAACGACACCTGAAGATGTCAAAAAATACCGTAAAATCACCTCATTGATTATATATAACTTCTAAACTGTTTACTCTACGGCAAATTTCATTAGAGGCAATATTGGATAAGATGTAACTTTTCACATTTTTGTTTTAAAAAAATTGA
This sequence comes from Forficula auricularia, assembly GCA_024734495.1. NCBI lineage: Eukaryota > Metazoa > Arthropoda > Insecta > Dermaptera > Forficulidae > Forficula > Forficula auricularia. The sequence continues at coordinate 4,243,110 of JALMQS010000089.1, forward strand.
AAATAACCCCCCAACCTGATTTGAGACCATTCAAGAGTTTTTACTCGGAACGACCCTGAGTGCTATCGCCGATTGCCAGATGTATCGTGACGGCTAATAAAAATGACCACCTTATTGATTTCTTCTGGAGAGATATCCCAGTCAAATCCTTTTTTCAGCGTTAATCTATTTATTTAATATTTTACCCAGTAGCCTATATTCCTAGTCAAATATTTATTTTCTTGACCATGGCGGTTTCCTGCCTATTTATTTATTTATTTTTTGATTATGAAAACTTCCTGTCTACTTATTTATTTATCCGTTTTATAAATTATTTATTGTAACAACAATTTCTTCAAACCAAGTGACATATTCTAACTATGTATTTTTTGTTTTATTCATTTGATGTTATTTATTTTCCCGATTTATTTATTTATTTTTGTTATTTGGACGACATGCGGTATTCCTTTTTTTCTTATTATTATTTTATTCTTGGTCGCAGCATACTAAGGTTTCACACCGTTCTGCTGTAGCCACACCATGAACCCTCAACCGGATCCTGAGTGGGAGGATCGGACCGCTATAAGGGGAGATATGAAGGCCCTTAAAAATGGAGCTAGGGGTGTTAAAAATGAAAATTCTAGCCCTTTCGAATAAACTCAACCAAATTTTGTATACATAATCATTGGGGCTCCAAAAGGCTAGAAATTCAAAAACTAACCACCCAAAATGGGGGGCGGGGGGATCAAAAATGAAATGCTAGGCCCTTAGTACCAAACTTAACCTAGATTTTGCATTTCCAGCGTCCACATAAATACATCCATGAAATTTGTTTGAGTTTGGTCGAAAGGGTCAGAATTTTTATTTTTGATCCTTCTCCAAATTTTGGGTGGTTAGTTTTTCCATTTCTAGCCTTCTGGGAGTCTCAGAATATGTATACAAAATTTGGTTGAGTTTGGACGAAAGGGCTAGAATATTTTTGACCCTCCTCCTACTTCGGGTGGTTAGTTTTGTCTTCTCGGTGTCCACAGAACATGTATACAAAATTTGGTTGAGTTTGCTCGTAAGGGCTAGAATTTTCATTTTTGACACCTCCCCCCTCCATTTTGGGTGGTTATTTTCAATTTATTTTTAAACAAAAATGTCAAAAATTACATCCTCTACAATTTTGCTTCTAATGGAATTTGCCGTAGAGTAAACAGTTTAGGAGTTATATGTAATCAATGAGTTGATTTTACGGTATTTTTTGACATCTTTAGGGGTCGATTACCCCTAAAAACAACTCGATATGGCGAATAAGAATTTGACTTTTGGGGTGTATGCTGGTCACCCTACAGTATGAGAAATGTTATTTGGGTTCTGAAATCATCTTCCAAAATGATCAGTAGCTCTCGGTGTACTGAAAAGTAATTAGCCTGATTTCTAAAACCGACTGTTCTTTGACTCACCCTGAAGGCAATACGCGCCCAAAACGTAGAAAAACGACTCAAAACACTGATACACTTTATTAGTTAAAATATTTGAGCATTTTTTGTTATAAAGGAAGTAGTCCCAGCATGTGAGTACAAAGATGCTGACAACCAAGGCGACCCACATGTTAAAGCCAAAGGGCCGTATGAAGGGGTCCCAGAGCGAGTGATGGACCAAAGGGATCTGATTACGCCGGATGAATATCATAAAGCTGGGAAAATAAATAAAATTAAAGTAATTTTAAGGGAGTAAGTGTTACTCTGAGCACTTACTGGTCTTCGAAGATTTCCTGGATGAAATCGACCACTTTGCCTCGGCTGTTGGACATGCCGGTGCTCATCCCGAGATCGATCTCGTTTTTGAGAATATGCCCGATTAACCCGAGCCAAGTGCCGTTCACCTGGATATTGCCCATAGAAGAGTCCACGAACACATTTGTTGAACTAGAAAATCAATCGTTAATCGGGATTAAATTAAATCCAAATATTTCGGAAACTTTACAGTCTTCCTTCTTCAGTGCACCTTGGGGTAAAATGTATTAATTGTTTATTGTTTTTTTTCTGTTATATAATTAAATAAATTTTTAAATAAAATTAGTCCAGGCAAATTAGGTAAAAAAAAGACATAAACAGGAAATAATTCCCGGTAAAGATTTTATTGCTGGAATACCTTTATTGGTAATTCAATATTACTACCCCTAAGTTTTCCCCCAAATCTGTGATGTGGAAATTTTTCAAAATGTGAAAGTTTCAGTTTTTCTTAAATAACTCTAAAACGAATTATCAAATCAAAAGGATATTCATTAGATAAATTAAAACTATTTAAATTATGCGTAAAATGATAACAATTTCATCTATTTTGGTTCAATAGAACCGGTACTTGACCCTGTCAAAAAACAGCCCCCGGGATCGCTTTTGAATATGCATAAAACTCGTGCTTTTTTCAATTTTTTCCATTTTGACCATGAAGGAGCACGTTTTCGACAAAGACCACTCTATATATTTTTAAACTAGATTAAATTTGCTACAATTTAGACAGAGTTTAATCTTAATTGGATAATGGTAACTTGTGCAGCAATGAGGTTGAAGTTTGCAGTTTATTACAAAAAATCGCAGTTTCTCCTCCATAAAATGAAAACCACTCATCCTAGAAACTTGATTTCTATCTCATTCTCTAGGAAATTTTATTGACTTGAACGTTTACTTGGACCACTTTTTTGACAAAACTCTTAGATTTATAGATATTCAACATTTTCCGGACAGGATATGATCCAAATCTTCAAAAGCGTCATGGAAAATGTAGGATATCTATAAATATAAGAGTTTTATCAAAAAAGTGGTCCAAGTAAACGTTCAAGTCAACAAAATTTACTAGAGAATGAGACAAGTTTATGGGATGAGCAGGGGCGGATTTAAGAGACCCAGGGCCCCTAGGCACTTGACATTTGCCCCCCCCCCACCACCATCTCGAATCTATTTTGGAAATTTAGCAAATTAAATGCACTAGTACAGAATTTTTTTTTTATTTATTCAAAAACATTGTATTTGTAGGGGCATCTAGCCTTTTTAATGTACAATATTAGGCCAATTTAGTTACAAAGAAAATAAACAATGTGAAACAAACAGATCAAGAGAAAAGAAAATTTAAAAAGGGAAACAACAACTATATGGAACAAAAACAATAAATATACTGAATATAGAGAAAAGAATAAAACTAAAAAATGACAAAATATATATATATAGGATATAGACAAAAGAAGAGAGGAAAAAGAAATTTTTAATCGACTTTAATGAGTTTAATAAACATCAGAATAATACAGTCTATGTTACTATATAGTTACGTTATTCTATAAAATTTATACAATCTTACGGCGAACTTTCTTCTGTGCAAAAGAACGAATGACGTCTTCATAGTCAATTGACTGCAATATTTGTTTAGCCAGAGATTGTGATTGCATACTTGTATGATATTTGTAATGCCTGTTGTAGATAGATCCCTTCTGATCTTTTTAGGTTGAAAAAAAAAAAAAAGATTCCGCAACCGGGGCCCCCAGGCCGGCTGGGCCCTAGGCCCGGGCCTTGTGGGCTCTAGGCGAAAATCCAGCACTGGGGATGAGTGGTTTTCATTTTATGAAGGAAAAACTCCGATTGCAAAATAATTGCAAAGTTCAACCTCATTGTGCCACGCTTATCATTATCCAATTAAGATTAAACTTTGTTTAAATTGTAGCAAAGTTAATCTAGTTTAAAAATGTATAGAGTAGTCTTTGTTGAAAACGTGCTTCTTCATGGTCAAAATCGAAGAAAGTACGAGTTTTAGGGTATATTTAGAAGTAATGCCGGGGGCTGTTTTTTGACAGGCTCTAGTACAGGTTCTGCTTAACCTAAATAAATGAAATTCTTATCATTTTATGCATAATTTAAAGAGTTTCAATTTATCTAATGAATATCTTTTTGATTTGATAAATTGTTTTAGAGTTATTCAAGCACAACTGAAAAAACTCCGAAACTTTCTCATTTTGAGGCGCGTAGAAAAATTTCCACAACACAGATTTAGGGAAAACTTAGAGTAGTAATATTGGAGTACCAATAAAGGGATTCCAACAATAAAATCTTTATCACGAATTGTTAAAATCGTAATTTTCCTGGACTATATACCCTGTATGGTAAAAATGTAAAAAAGCGGTATTTTATGTGTAATGTATACTGGTGAGTTTTTTTAATCTTGAGACAGTCTTATAACTCAAAAACAGTGCATTATATGAAAAAAAGTTTCAAATAAAAGTTTATTTATATCAGGAGGGAAACTAAACCAGTGCGAGAACTTGACCTTGAAATACCCTTGTTCTAGGTCAACAAATAATAGTGTAGTTTAATTTCTCCTTGATTAAATAAACTTTTACTTGAAACTGTTTTTTATATAATGCACTGTTTTTAAGTTATAAGACCGTCTCAAGATAAAAAAACTCGCCCGGTATATACTATTAGTTTATTTAATATATTAAATCTCACCTGACATTCAAATATTTCGAAATTAGCATCCATACATCAAATACAACACCTTCGAATTTTGTTGCATTTTTAGACAAAGAATTTGGTGCTAGCTGAAAATTAAATAAACGTTTATACAATAAAATTATTAGAATAAAACATAAATAATCTTAAGAAATAAATCTGAATTATTATTGATCCCAGGTCCGAATCCCGGCTGATCTTTGTGTCTATAATATTATAGTACCTGGCCACCGAGCGATGCTCGGTAACTTTTTGCTTCAGTTAAAAGCTGTATATTAATCCCGAACCCCCATTCCTCGTCCCCGGACCCCCACCATCACCTCCACTTTCGCCCCCCGCCCCCTCACCCAGTTTTGCATTTTAAGCCTTGTAGTGGCCCACAGATTATGTGTATATATGTATAGGTATATAAATAAATACAGTATAATAATTTTTTTTAATTAAATAACAATTTTTGAGTTTTTTTTTTTATAAATTTTATTAAACCAATTATTTTACATGAATTTATGCATACATTATATTTGAGCTTCGATTCCGGAGATTACTTCTCCACCATCGAGTGTCCTTGATCATCTTTTAGTCCCTGTTTTTAATAAGAGGAAAAAACTAATTAAAGAAAAAAACTCTTTTCCGATAATTATTTCAATTCCATAATCCAATCAATTTCCAATTCCCCCTATTCCAATTTTTGAGTTCATCAATTAAATTGCCAAGTTCTAATATAGAAAAAATACATTTGTGGGATTTAGAACTCCATTTTTAATCAATTAAATTGCCTAATTTTTAATATATATGATAATATTTGTAATGATCTATTAGTGGAATTTAAATTAAAAAAACCAATTAATAATTAAAAGGAAATTGAATAAAAATGTAATTATAGATTTTTATCGAGACAACCACCTGTGAATAATTATTTCAATTAACAAAAAACCCATCACAAACAAATTAGCCGAAGATGAGATCGTGACAGATCGAATCGCCAACACAAAACCCTCCTAACCCGTGAATTTCATCCAAATCGTTAGAGCCGTTTTCGAGAAACCGACTTGATATATATATATATACAATTTTTGCTCGTTTAATAAGAGTAGATAAAAAAATTTCTTCGTTCAATTTAATTTAATTATTGATAATGTTAAAGGTGAATACAACCCTTCTATAATGTAATAAAAATTAATCATCCTATGGAAAATGGGAACATGGAAGGTGCTTACACAAATTTTGTCATAATTTCGTTATATTTTATCGCATCTTAAAAAATAAAGTGTCATTTTGTTCATAATAAAAAGGTTAACATTTTAACTAATGATAGTAATTTTTATAAAATGCAAGGTTAAAAAATTATTCACAATTAAAAAATTTGAACGGCCGCCATTTTGAAAATATTCAAGTTAAAATTTAGTTACTTTTTTAAATAGTAGATAAGGGAACGTACCCAAATTACGTGGCCCGTTGAGAGGGGGGGCTTAGGTCTTCGTCACGTAGTCAATATCCTCTAGGGAAATCTCGCGCTTTTTCGAGCTATATTCATTATTCAAATTACTCTTGACGTCACGCGACAAGCGCCGTATTAATAAAGACACATATCAGCCAAATGATTTTTTTTAACTTTCTGTTTAAAAAAATGATTTAAAACCATATTTATGAATTACTACGTTAAAACTAGAAGAGGGGGGGGTCTTGGCATATACCACGGGTGGTCACCGAGGGGGTAAAAAATGGGCCACGTAGTATGGGTACGTTCACTAATGTAGTTAAGCACAAATTTCATAAAGATATTTAGATCCGTTCTCAAGAAATACAATAGCGTAGTTTAGTTTCCCCCTGATATAAATAAACATTTATTTGAAACATTTTTTCATATAATGCAGTGTTTTTGAGTTATAAGACTGTACACACGATAAAATAAGCTGACGTGTTCTGATATGGCCATCCACTTGACTTTATCATACAACCTGGCTCCTAAAATTATTTATAATCATGCAGGGTGGGGTCAGTTTTTGCATTTTTAGACTTCTGGGGGTCCACTGATTATGTATACAAAATTTGGTTGAGTTTGGTAAATGGCCAAGATTTTCATTTTTGACCCCCCATTTTGGGCGGTTAGTTTTTGCATTTTTAGACTTTTGGGGGTCCACTGATTCTGTATACAAAATTTCGTTGAGTTTGGTAAATGGCCAAGATTTTCATTTGTGACCCCCCCCTCATTTTGGGCGGTTAGTTTTTGCATTTTTAGACTTTTGGGGGTCCACTGATTATGTATACAAAATTTCGTTGAGTTTGGTAAATGGCCAAGATTTTCATTTGTGACCCCCCCCCCATTTTGGGCGGTTAGTTTTTGCATTTTTATACTTCTGGGGGCCCACTGATTAAGTATACAAAATTCGGTTGAGTTTGCTCAAATGGCCTAGATTTTTAATTTTTAACCCCACCACCGGTTGATATGCACCAAAATCTAATCAGCTCTTAATCTCAATGAACCAAAACTACGTGTGAAATTTGGTTTCGATATTCACACTAGTTTTTGAGCTAGCTCGTCCGCAAAATTTGGTAACGTACAGACTAACAGACATTTTGACAAAACATTTATTATCTCAAAAAATATAATTTTTTCGATGTTCACTTATTAGGGTTTTTTGTAGAGAGAAATAAATGCCTTGGTTTCGCTCAATTTTTTTAATCAAAATAGTTTCAGCCGTTTTTGAGATATTTCGAAAAAAAGAATGAAAAAAAACCACTTTTTTCATGCACGATTACAATACTTGACCATACCCTGTATGGTAAAGTAAAAATCTCCCGATATATGTTGATATTTACGTTATTTATGCCCATTCGTAGCTGGCACCCTTGTAAATTGTTCCGTTGTTGATATATACTGGGCAATCGGTGCATATTGAATCCAACGTTTTGACTCCACTCGCCATATTCCTTGACTTGTACGGCGCTGCTGGCAAAATATCGAAACACTTCGGACCAGACATAGCCGTTGCTGTCCCCCGGCGAGACAATCAAGAAACGGCAATTCATGCTGACGTAGACGCCGTGGAAGAGTTGCTCGTAGTCGGAAACTGTAGCTGTCCCGTTGACAGAACAACACGAACATAGTGTCCAGGTCACAATAAGGGTATAAAATCTGCAACAAGAAATCGAATTGTGAACGACGTTTTGGTATCTAATCACCGGTTTTTAGATTCTACTTGTCCCAAAGAACAAAAAAAAGTGCTTTATTAAAAATAAATTGCGACGTTCTGATGTGGCCATCCACTTGACTTTACCATATACCCCACCGGCCCTCTCACTTATATTTAATAAAATTATTTATACCCATGTAGGGGGGAAAGTTAGTTTTTGCATTTTTAGACTTCTGGGGGCTCACTGGGGGCTCACTGATTATGTATACAAAATTTTTTGAGTGTACTCAAATCCCCCAGATTTTTATTTTTTGACTCCCTCCCCTATTTCCCCCACCCCAGAAAAATAATATCTTCATTTCATAGTATATTTCATTTTTCTTGGTTTTTTAGATGGAAATATCATTTTAAATTTTAACCCCCCCCCACATACCTTAATTTTGGGTCGATATGCACCAAAAATCTAATCAGCTCTTAATCTCAATGGACCAAAACTACGTTTGATATTTGGTTTTTGATATTCACACTAGTTTTTGAGCTCGTCCACAAAAATTTGGTAACGCACAGACTAACAGACAATTTGACAAAACAGTTATTATAATTTTTTCGATGTTTACTTATAAGAGCTTTTTTGTAGACCGAAATGCCATGGTTTCGGGCAATTTTTTTTGATCAAAATAGTTTCAGCCGTTTTTGAGATATTTCGAAAAAAATAATGAACAAAAAACACTTTTTTCATGCACGATTACATTACTTCAATGCTTGTGGGTAGAAAATATTTTTAGTTGTTCGATTGTCTGGTTTTCAAAATTCTTCCCTCAACCAAAAATAATATTGACAGTTGAAAGATTTCCAAAAAGCTATTATCGGCCATCTTGTTTGTTTTCTTTTACCCCCCAGAGAGGCGCTGGCGTTGTTTCCTCGAAAAAATTTTTTGCATGCCACAGGTGTGGTATCTATAAAAACACTACATATATAAAAAGACTATATATTAAAACACTCGTGTATTTGAATGGAATGTTGTGTGAAAATTTCAAAGAAATCGGTGAACAACTTTCGGAGATCCTTCAACGTTTCACCTAAACGTAACAGTACATTTTTATTTATATAGATTTCAGCTTTTGGGCTTAGAAGCGGTTCGATAATCTCTTAATGAGTATCAAATTGAGTCTTTTTTTTGATCACCTTTTTCAGTCCTTGGCTTGGAAATTGTGTTGAATCGAAGAGCAACAGTCGTGGTCCCTGAACGCAGCGTTTTCGCGCCACCTGGCACAGTTTCGGTTCCGCCGATATCCTTCCCATAATTAAATTCCGACACATTTTCTCATGATCTAAATAAATAAACAAATAAATAAATAATCAAATATTAGTTTAAAAAAAAGTAAAAGTGTTTGTGGGTTATTCTTTTGAAATACGAAATCATGCTTAAAACCTTTTGTAAAAATCTCATCAAGTTTTGATACGCCATCTTCTTTGCATCAATATCATTAACATAACAAAAATAAATGATATCTGAAAATATAGCTTTTATATAGTTTTTTGTAGACCTTGTTATTTGTTAAGCCTCTACCTTGAAATTTTACTTACTTATTATTTAAAAATGTTTCACCTTGAACCCACACCTAACTCTTTTAAAAATTATTATTTTCGTGTATTTGCTGATCTTGTTTTTATTAAAATCGAATGAGCGCTTTTTGAGAAATTTCCAACGAAAAAAAGCAACCACTTTTTCAATCAAAATTACAATAGTTTCACATATGCTTTGTACGGTTAAGTAAAAGCTATTTAAAATTTATTCAAAAAATTGTAAATTTTGTTTTCATAAATCTAGACTTGTATGAACATAAAATACTAAGTACAACAATGCCCTACAACAATTACAATCGTAAAGTTTTTATACTCTATATCAATAAGAATTTTTTTGAATTCATCAGTAAAACTTTTATCAAAATCTGATGAGTAGTTTCCGAGTTAAGCGTTAAAACTAAACAAACGGTCCCATAGCTAACATTTGTATAGAATTTATTCTTTTTTTATTTTTATTTCAAGTTTTATGGCAGTGTCATAAACATTCATTTCTGAATAGAAAGGAATGAAATGGCAGGCAATAAATCATCAATTAGCATATTGACCTAGAAAAGGAATAAATTACACACACTGTTTATCAGCAAATTTGAAGAAAAGAATCAAAATAAAAAACAAAAACAAAAACAATACCATTCATCAAATCGATCCATTCTTTTAAGTCACATTATCTTCTAAACGGTTTGCCCAATCAAAAAAATTCAAACAAAGTTTTTTGTAGAGACATTTAAGCTTTATAAATTTTATCTCAACAATTTTTATCTATCATCAATAGATAACGAGTTATTTGCATAAAATTGATTTTTTAATCTTTTTTCATGCTGTAAATTTTTACTACATGTTGTAAAGATGGAGATTTTTTCATATTAATCAGTAGTTAACGAATTTATTTAAAAACTCGGCTAAAGTGGGGAATAGAACCTGTGACGTCACATGTAAACAAGCCGCCTAGGTCTCAAATTTTCTGCAAGACACCGCAATATAAATATTTTCAATGTTATAACAAACCAAAAACAACTTGCAATGAGCTTTCAATTTTGAGTTATCATGTCTATAGGAATTCAGATAGAGTGAAAATAATCATATTCTTTCTACGTTTTAATTTCTAAATAGAAATAAATAAAAAAATTGGCACATTCTGATGTGGTCATCCACATGACTTTGAATAAGTTGAAATGCAAATAAGTAGTATGACGTACTATTCTAAACCGATATCTCGGAAGATAAGCTAAGAATAGCTTGTCGAATGCTCTCGAGGGTTATATAAGACGGAGAGAGATATGGAAAGTAGGGAGGGGTATGGGAGGGGATAGATAGGGACAGTGGTAGGGTAGATAGGGACAGTGGTTGGTGCTGGGATAGTGTGAGGGCTATATAGGGGGGAGAGAGATATGGATAGTCGTCAGTGTATCTCAGTGAGTGGCGTGTGAAACATCAACTAGGAATATTACAATAAGGCTTCTGGACCTCCATCCATCCTCTCAGCTGACTCCACCCCTCACTAATAAAAACCCTTCATCCATTATATTATTTTTAATAGATGGGGTAACGGGTAGGTGAGTACTTCTATGTTCTTATAGATAAAGATGTACAGACCTACTTCAGGGCCTGGCCTCCCTCCCCACTTGAGCTAATTATTCTTTTTTAAAGAGAATAATATCTTCTCCCTAATACTAACGAACTTCAATCCCTGTTTTTACAAATCCTTATTCCTTCGAAATCGAAATATTTCATGAGTATAATTTTACTTGTGTGCGAGTGTAAGTGGGTTCCTGTAGGGTCAGAATATTCCAGGTCCAGGCACGAGACGTTGGCTGTTAAGGTAAGATATCTTAATAATACTCTATTCTTATAATTAAATAATTAAGAAATATTCAAAAATTTTAAAGTACTCTTTTCGAGTTTTTCAAAAAACAATATAAAATAAAAAAATAATATATTAAATATAATTTTATTACGAATATGTATATAGATAAAAATACTTTAAATTGACTATATTATTTTACTAATAATTTTTCTCTCGTCTTACTAAAACTAACATTTAAAATAAGTATTATATTCTGGAAAATCAAATCCTTTATCTTTTTAACCTTTTATCCAATTTCCCGTCAATTCCTTAGTTAAATTTTAATCAAATGATTATTTTGGGAGGAGAGGAATTTTTCTTAGTCAAAAATAAAAAATTAAACAAATAAATAAATAATCAAATGGTGTGAGATATCACTGTAATAATCTCTTTAAGGACGTTCCCTAATAAATCGATTTTCTTGCAATCCTTTTTAAACTTTGAATACACATATTTATAAGTGTTCTTTATACGTAGAAATTTTTTCAATAGTCCTTGCGGCACTAAATTTGTAAATATTGACTATTGAAATTTGCATATTTAACACGCGAACCCTTTCCCGATTGATCTTAAAGCAACTGTTTCATTAAATAACAATCGTAATTTTCTTGAAATTATTTTGAAAAACTGAGAATCATTAACTGAAGATATAACAAATATTTTTCTGTTAAAATAATTGTATCAAGCGGTATTCGTTTTGTATGAAAAATGTTAAAAGTAAGGTACTTGTGATGGTTTTCATTTTTTCTGGCATGGCATACAGCTAGATAAAATACTGCTATATCTTAGCATTAGTAAGTTCTAGACTTCAAAGTTATAATAGCTAAAAATTTGGAAAAATTCTGATGGATAGCTACTATTATAAGGATAAAGTTTACAGATTTTCAAATGTTTTGAACTATTACTTTGGCCGGAATAAAAAATTGATCGTTCAATGCCGAAAACCCCATGTTATTTAGATGAGAAACTTGCATTGCACTGTGGGTTACAGGTTAAAATTGTGGTAGAGGCTTGACACTTGGGGGATATTTTTTATTTATTTATTTCGAACAATATGAGCCTCAAGTCAGCGTAAAAATTCGAAAATATCCAAAATAAGGACCAGCATTAGTGCTCCTTATTTTGGATATTTTCAAATATTTACGATGACTTGGGGCTCATATTGTTCGAAATAAATAAATAAAATATCTCCCAAGTTTCAAGTCTCTATCTCAATTTTTAACCTACTAGTGCTACACAGCGATTATGTTTCCCATCTAAATAACATGGGGTTTTGGCATTGAACGATCAATTTTTTATTCTAGCCAAAGTAATGATTCAAAAAATTTGAAACCGGGTAGACTTTATTCGTATAATAGTAGCTATCTCTGAGAATTTTTACTGATTTTTAGCTATTATAATTTTGGAATCTATAACTTACTAAAACTAAGATATAGCAGTATTTTATCTAGATGTAGCTCCAAAATTGTAATAGCTAAAAATCTGGAAAAATTCTGAAGGATAGCTACTATTATAAGGATAAAGTTTACAGAGTTTCAATTTTTTTGATCCATTAATTTGGCCAGAATAAAAAATTAATCGTTCAATGCCAAAACCCCCAAAAAAGATGAGAAACTTAATCGGTGTGTAGCACTAGGTTAAAATTGAAATAGAGACTTGAAACTTGGGGGATATTTTTTTAAATTTATTTAGAACCCCTGTCCGCGTAAATATTCGAAAATATCCAAAATAAGAAGAACCCTAATAAGCATCATGTATTAAAATTATTCGTTTCATTTAATGTCATAAACCTTTATTAATACGAAATTAGAGATTTTAATAGATTAGAAAAATAAAAGGTGGTACATTCTTGAATTTTTAAGGAGTTCGGTGTTGGTTCTAGGTGAAACATTTTAATATAATAATAAAACTTGAGTAAGATACGAGGTAGGTTTCACAAAAAAAGAAATAAAACAAAATTGAGTTTTGAATTCGATATATTTCGGGGGTTAGCCCATCATCAGGAGTCTAAGAAAACTGATTACATATTGGAAAAATAGTTTTACAAGTAAGAATTTTAAAAAAAAAATTTTTTTTTAAATGTATGTGGTGGGGGGAATGTAGGGGAAGAGGAGAAGTTGTTCTAAGAATTAATATTTTCTATTGAGATTTGAGCTGGCTGAAAGGGATCTATACCTGCTATTATAATAACGAATGGACAAGTACCTGAGAAGGTACAACTTGAAAGGTACATGAGAGAGTGCAATTACCCTAGTATATTCAATGTGCAAACAATGGAAGGAATGTTTATTTAATTTATTATAACATATAATCAATAATTGTATTTTTATACACTTCCAATTGATTATTTAAAATATTTGAATTATTAGAGAGGGCTATTTTTATCTCGGTGGATTCCAAGAGGTCCAATTTAAGGCCTTTTCTTTCAAAATGAATGGGGATAGGGTTATTATTAGAGGGTGAATGGTTAGATTCATGTAAGTGAATTGCGAAGGCTGAGGTCGAATCTAACCCCCGAAATATATCGAATTCAAAACTCAATTTTGTTTTATTTCTTTTTTGTGAAACCTACCTCGTATCTTACTCAAGTTTTATTATTACATTCTTGAATTGGTGACCATTGACCATATAAGAAATATAAGAGTCTAGGCTCAATACATAATAGTGTAGAATATATATATTATTTCGAATAGGTCTTCCCACTTGGATATTTGAGGGTTGCTTTCCTCCCGGGTTCCTGGACATCATTTTCCCCTTATTCTTCCTTCCCGCCCGGCTGCCTATCCTTCAGGCTCGCCTGGGATTCAATGCAAGGTGTGCAGATATTATTTATTACAAGTACATATAGAAAGATTTCAATGCAGGTCTTGACATGTCGACTGTCCCCACCACCCTCAGGGAGAAACTCCCCGCCGCCCCCTCTTCCCCTTGACTAAAGGCGCCACTAAACCACGTGATCAAGCCAATTAGTTTCCGACGCCTCGGAATTAAGTAAGCATCTCAACCCCTGCAGCTCCAAATATTGTCATCCCTCTGTTCCGAAAATTGACCATTTCAACTGAAAATCCTCTAAGTGACTAGGTATACACTCACCTCTCGTCTGAACAAATTCTATTATCATCCAAAAAGACTATGATTGAATATCGGGCCCGGATCTCTGAAATCTTCTAGCTCACATTATACGAGATATATGTATAATAGATACCTGTTCCTAGTATAATAATTAAATCTATACTTTTTTTTAAAGGGAGAAGGTTTTTTTCCCCCTTCCTGGCTTTTGGTCAGAACCATTTAGCCAATCACATTCTTTGTATTATTTTATAATTTTAAATATTTACACTAGCCCTTAGTACAAATCTCTGAAGAGCCATCACAACTTTTTCACTGCACTCACACAAGGACAAAAGATAATCACTATTTATTGGGAATTTTACACTTTCGTTGATTTCACAGTATAGCAATTGTGTCCACTTTTTGTTTAGCTCACATTCAAGCAGCACATGATTGAGCCCCTCACTGGTAAGTTCACACCTACACAATGGGGACTCCACCACTCCAATTCGATGCAGATGTAACTTCAGTGATGAAAATCTATACTTAATTCTAATCTAAAATATCTCTTGATTTAATACGTTATAATAAGGCAATCTTAAAATTCGTGAATTGAAAATCGTTTTACACGCAATGAGATCTGAGATTTAATCACTCGATTTTTTGGTTATTAATAAAATAATTTTACAAATTTGTATTTTTCATCCTAATAGTAGTGAGGAAAATACTTTTGGTAAATATTTTTAATGTCCATTTGTTAATGTATATTTAATTTTTCAGGGCTAAGAAGTTTCCACTCTCCGAGGCAAGCAAGTCTTAACCTGTATTCGTCAGGGCTCTTCATCCACAGTTTCTCATCAATAGTTAAATGTAAGTTTAATGTCATTTTAATAAAATTTTGTTAATCTCTACTTTTCTCATTTAAATATAACAGTACCTGGCCACCGAGCGATGCTCGGTAAGTTTTTGATTCAGTTAAAAGCGATATATAAATATTATTTTTCAGGTAAAAAGGTCGATTTTTTATCTTAGCCAAAATAAAATAAAATTGAAATAAAACTTAATTTATATTTTTACACCCGCTATGGCCATCATCAAGACGTATCACTGGCCACAAAGTTTTGAACGAAACTTCAATTAAAAATAATATTAATATACTCGGAGGTTCTTTCGTTTTGACCCTTTTAAATCCTAAAGAAGTACGATCCTTCGAATTATCGGATTTTTTAAGAGAATGAAATTGATATTCTAATAAATTATTTTATAGAAAAATACCTTTAATTAATTAAATTGCCAAATTCTAATATATAATAATATTTGTAATTATCTATTAGTGGAATTTAAAGTTAAAAAAACCAATTAAAAATTTAAAGGAAATTGAATAAAAATGTAATTATACATTTTTATCGAGACAACCACCTGTGAATAATTATTTCAATTAACAAAAAACCCATCAAAAACAAGTTAGACGAAGATGAGACCGTGACAGATCGAATTGTCAACCCAAAAAACCCATAACCCGTGAATTTCATTAAAATCGTTAGAGCCGTTTTCGAGAACCCGATTCTATATATATATATATATATACAAAATTTTTCGTTTAATATAATAAGTTTTTGGCCTCAATTTATATAAAATAGTATTAAATAAATAGTTAATTTTTCTCTAAAAAACTTAATATTATTTTTAGTTTTATCTATTAATCTCGTTTAACATATTTCTAATATTCTCTAGTATAAATTTGCATGCTCGTTTAATTGAAGAATATTTTCTAAAGCTTTAAAATATGTGTTGACCTCATTGTTTAGCGAGGATGATTCTAGGAGCGTCCAAACCTTCTCTGGGTACTCCTAGCATTCTTTCCATGGCTAAAGGAGATTATTTGCAACAACTGCATTTTCGGGAATTTCTTTTTTTCTATTAATTTTCATTATTGTCAAATTAATTTAGATGAAATTATCTTTTTAATCTAATATTATTTCCCTTTCGATAAATTCATCTCAAATGTATTTAGTCAAAGCGAATAAATTTATCTATTTTAATTTTCTTATTTCATTAATACATATAGTGAAAAGTCCGAATAAAATTACTTCATTTAAAAGATTTTGTTTTTCCGTAGAGTTATTGATTCATAAACAGAAATCATTGAGGTTGTTCATTGAGAGAAACAAAGAGATTGTCCTCTGCTTGATGTAAATAAACATACACACATATATATAAAATATATATATGTATATACCGAATTGAGTTTTTTTTTATCTTGAGACAGTCTTATAACTCAAAAAAAGTACATTATATGAAAAAAAAGGTTCAAATAAAAGTTTATTTATATGAAGGGGGAACTAAACTATGCTATTGTTTGTTTACCTAGAACAAGCTTTCAAGGGTATTTCAAAGTTAAGTTCTCTTTTTTAACCGACTTCAAAAAAGGAGGAGGTTCTCTATTCGACTGAATTTTTTTTTTTTTTATGCCTATGTTACCTCATATCTCCGCCAATTGTCAACCGATTTTGAAAATTTTTTTTGCATTGGGTCCAGTCTAGCTTCCGATTGGTCCCATTTTTTTTCGATTTTTTCATAGGTATTAGACCTTTTTTATTAGGTTTGTTTGGACCTAACCTCTTTGTTTATGAACCGATTTCGATGGTTCTTTTTTTATCCGAAAGGGGGTGTCTTAGGGATGGTGTCATATTAATTTGGTCAAGTTCTGATGATATGATCACTATTAATGACATCACTAAAAAGAGAAAAATAAACATTTTTAAGAAAAAATAAAAACCGACTTCAAAAAATTAAATGTCAACAAATAAAATACACTAAAAGGTATAAAATAATTATTATCTTATTTAGTTACAACTAAACGACGAAATATTAACATGAAATTACTTTTTGAATTCGGTACCAAACAAACTATACCTATAAGCGAGCATATCCTCCAAACGTACTAAGTAAGATCCGTCGAGTGCGATTCATAAAAGGTATATGTTTGGCACCGACTTCAAAAAGTAATTTCGTGTTAATATTTCGTCGTTTAGTTGTAACTAAATAAGATAATAATTATTTTATACCTTTTAGTGTATTTTATTTGTTGCATTTAATTTTTTGAAGTCGGTTTTTATTTTTTTCTTAAAAATTTTTATTAAATGAAAACCTATATATTTGTTTATTTCTATGAAAGTTGTTCAGTTTTTTTTTTTTGTAGATTCAGAAAATGTAAACAATTTCGTTATTTTGGCATGTTTCAGTTTCTTCGTAGCCTTTACATTTCCTGATTTTTTTGAACAGATTTACAACACGATAAAATGAAGCTCGTGAGGGTGCATCCCTGTCAGGAAAATGCTCGGCTTCCATTTCATTGGCAGCCACATAACACTTCTTCTACATTCAGCATAAATTAAGACCATTTTAATTCTATCTTCAACAAAAAATGATCCATTTTTAATATGGTAATACAATATAACTATCTACTGGATTGACACAAGAAATAAACTTTTTTAAGCTCAAGAATTTTAAGTAGAAAATAATCTCTTAAATCTGTGTATAATGAAATTTTAAGATCATTATAAACACTAATTTTCATTGTTTTGACTTTTCGATTTAATAATTAATTATTTAATCATTATTATTTGATAATTAAGTTGAATAATTGTTAAAAAAAAAATTACTAGGATTTTTTTCTGAGATCTAATTGATTTAATATTTTGTTTATTTGATATCGAATAAAAAATGGTTCTAATGAAAGTTGTTCACTTTTTTTTGTAGATTCAGAATATGTATAGAAATATATAGGTTTCCATTTAAAAAACAGAACTTGACCTTGAAAGCTTGTTCTAGGTAAACAAACAATAAGGTATTTAAGTTTCCCCCTCCATATAAATAAACTTTTATTTGAAACTTCTTTTTCATTTTTTCACTGTTTTTGAGTTATAAGACTGTCTCAAGATAAAAAAACTCACCCGGTATATTATTTATTTGTTTGAGACTATAGTTTCGAAGGCTTTTTTTTTTTTTTTTTTAATGATATTGATGTGAGAAGGAGATACACCAGAAGGTGGATCCCCTAAAGGCCAGTATGGGCTGGCCCCTCCATCGTGAAAAGAACAGAGCAGAAGGAAAAGAAGCCGGGATCACGAGCCAATCTCAGAAACTTAGATACAATTCAATATCCAATTTACTAAGGTTTTAGGGGCTTCGAGCAGTGGTAAATTCTCCGCGCGATAATTTCGGTTAAATTTATCTCCCACTTAATTTTTATTACCAGACCCTATACTTACAGAAAAATGTCTGGGTATAGCCGGGAATCGAACCCGAGACCTCCGGGTTGCCAGTCAGTTACTCTGACCATTAGACCACGGAGGCGGAAAATTATGTCATCATCAGCCTTGGAACAATCCAGAAGATGGGAGGGCTTGGCCCTCATCATCAGTCTTTTTAATTACAAATATTATTTTTTATGTGATCAGTATCAGTTTGGGTATTGAAAATATTTTCTTCTTTCTTAGCTTGTGAGCCAGACAAAATTAAAAAACATTTTTTGGGACAAGCTCTTTATTTCTCTCTATGAATCAACAAGTCTGCTACTCACGGCAAAATAAAAATAAAAACTTTTCGATTGAGGCTATTCTCTGCTTGATGCAAATAAATATAAGTATACATATATAAAGGAAAATCATAAGAATATACAAGAATATAATAAAAATTGCTCAGATCATTATTTTGGAACATAAAACGAGTTTTGTAGTGGTTTATTTAAAAAGATATTTTTTTTTTGGTTTTTAGAAATGATTGAAATTTTAAACAACAAAAATTCAATTAATAAAAGGTCAGATATGGACGTTTTTTTAATATTTATAAAAAATTAAAAAAAAAATTGTAAATATTTTAAGGCATATAAAAGTATAAACATGTGTTTTTCAATTTCACTTTATTAATCTATTGGTTTATTTATTTTAAAACTCGCTAATAACTCATTACAATTTGTAATTTACAAAAATTATTAAAATTATATAATTTATATTTCCTTAAATATTTTATTATATTTAAATTTGTTGGTATGATGGCTCAAACACTAGCTGGCAAGGATAGCTCACTCCTTCTCTGACCATTTGCATAATTTTCGGAGAGCGTACCAAGGCTTGAGAAAGTTTTGACTATTACCTCCAATTGAAAGATTTAATTCTATTCTGTTATTTTCAAATTTAAATTTGAAAAATTATAACAATACATTAGATTTGAATTGTTAGCGACAATAAAGAACAGAACACTAGGATCATTTAAATATGGCGTCCATTCTTAAACAAGACAAAGACATCGCCTGCGAAAAATCTTTCAAATTTTCATTAATTTATTATATATATTTAAATTTTTCTTTCAAATATGTTTTTATTTAAAGTGTTAAAGTTTTTGAGATATTTCGATAAAAATAAGCAAAAAAAAAAACACTTTTTTCATGCACGATTACAATTTATCCTGTATGGTAAGATAAAAAATTTCGCAAGTTCTGATGTGGCCATCCCCATGACTTTACCATACACCCTGGGCCCTCTCTTATATTTAATATTTAATAAAATTATGTATAATCATGTAAGGGGGGGGGGGGGTTAGTTTGTGCATTTTTAGACTACTGGGGACCCACTGATTATCTCTACAAAATTTGGTTGAGTTTGGTACAAGAGCCTAGATGTACACTTATTAGGGCTTTTTTGTATACCGAAATGCCATGGTTTGGTCCAAATTTTTTTTAATCAAAATAGTTTGAGCCGTTTTTGAGATATTTCGAAAAAATAATCAAAAAACAACTTTTTTCATGCACGTTTACTATATTTGACCATACCATGTATGGTAAAGTAAAAAAATAAGTCTAATTCAACTTTAAGAGATCTTTACAGGAATAGTCTTTGCCAATCCAATCTATGATAATTTTCATACCTCGAATTGTGATTTAAAACTTAACATAATTTTAAACAAGAGGCACTTAAGAGGCTCTATGCAAGCGATAAAGTTTCCAATCTAAATAGCATGGGGTTTTGGAATAAACTCTTCTGATATAATATGAATAATCCTTAACTTCTCAGATCAAGTAGTAGACCACGTATCTTGAATTTATATAGGAATTTTTTATAGTCAATAATATTATCATTATTGTCATGGTATGCTTTAAACACGTTTAAATAATTAAAATCAATAAGTAAAAATGAAAATAAGTAGTATGACGTACTATTCTAAGCCAATTATCTCGGAAGAGAAGCTAAGAATAGCTTGGAATAATTGCTCTCGAGGGGTATAAAAGGAGGAGAGAGATATGGAGAGTAGGAGGGGTAGATAGGGACAGTGTGGGGTATGTGATGGGTGGATAGGGACAGTGGAGGGTGCTGGGATATTGTGAAGGCTATATAAGGGGGAGAGAGATATGGTACTCGTCAGTGTATCTCAGTGAGTGGCGTGCGAAACATCAACTAGGAATATTACAATATAACTTCTGGACCATCATCCATCCTCTCAGCTCAGTTCACCCCTCACTAATAAACAACCCTTCATCACTAATATTATTTTTAATAGCTGGGGTAACGGGAAGGTGTGTACTTCATTGTTCTTATAGATAAAGATGTACAGACCTACTTCAGGGCATGGCCTCCCTCACAACTTGAGTTCATGATTGTTTTTGCAAGAGAATCATGCCCTGTCCGTAATCCTAACCAACTTCAATCCCTGTTTTTACAAATCCTTATTCCTTCAAAATCGAAATGTTTCGCGAGTATAATTTTACTTGGGTGCGAGTGTAAGTGGGTTCCTGTAGGGTCAGAGTATTACAGGTCCAGGCACGAGACGTTGGCTGTTAAGGTAAGATATCTTTATAATACTCTATTTTTATAATTAAATAAGTAAGAAATATTGAAAAATTTTCAAGTACTCTTTTCGAGTTTTTCAAAAAAAAAAAAAAAAAAAAAATTTATAAAATAAAATAAATTATATATTAAATATAATTTTATTACAAATATTTATATGGAAAAAAATACTTTTAATTCACTAAATTATTTTACTAATATTTTTTCTCTTTTTTTCAGGTAGGTGCTCATCCTACTAAAATTAACATTTAGATTAAGTATTTGATTTTCTTATATTCTGGAAAATCAAATACTTTAATTTTTTACCCTTTCATCCATTTTCCCGTCAATTCCTTAGCCTTTCCTTCTCGAATCAAATCGCGAGTATATATTTTATTGTGCGCGGGTGTCAATGTGTTGCACGGGAATCAGCACTCCAGGTCTAAACACGAGACGTTGGCTGTTAAGGTAATATATCTATTTAATACTCTAATATTACTTTAAATTCACTAAATTATTTTACTAATATTTTTTCTCTTTTTTTCAGGTAGGTGCTCGTCCTACTAAAATTAACATTTAGATTAAGTATTTGATTTTCTTATATTCTGGAAAATCAAATACTTTATCTTTTTACCCTTTCATCCATTTTCTCCTCAATTCCTTAGTGTTTCCTTCTCGAATCAAATCGCGAGTATATATTTTATTGTGCGCGGGTGTCAATGTGTTGCACGGGAATCAGCACTCTAGGTCTAAACACGAGACGTTGGCTGTTAAGGTAATAATATATCTATTTAATAATCTAATATAACTTTTAAATTCACTCAAATTATTTTACTAATATTATTTTTTTCTTTTTAGGTAGGTGCTCGTCCTACTAATATTAACATTTAGATTAAGTATTTGATTTTCTTATTATCTGGAAAATCAAATCCTTTATCTTTTAACCTTTTATCCATTTTCTAGTCAATTCCTTAGTGTTTCCTTCTCGAATCTAATCGCGAGTATATATTTTATTGTGCGCGGGTGTCAATGTGTTGCTAGTGGAATCAGCATCCCAGGTCTAAACACGAGACGTTGGCTGTTAAGGTAATATATCTATTTAATAATCTAATATTACTTTAAATTCACTAAATTATTTTACTAATATTTT
>JALMQS010000089.1:4265261-4288910 GCA_024734495.1 Forficula auricularia
GTCAGCTGAGATTGATGTCAAGTCATTGAGACTGGTTGTAGAAACGGCTGGCTGTTGAGTTTGACGCGCAATTTCAGAACTTAAATCTACCCTCGAGACATCGACTGGCCGGTAACTTTCTTTTGTGGAAACAATGTTGTTTTCTTCCTTTTTTTTTAAATGCTACTTCATAGATGGAATTTGAAATTTTTCGCACATAATTCGGAAAGGTCCTCTTCTGATCACCCATCTAGTTTATTTTTAGAACAATTTGCCTGTTTCGACTTTTATACCATTTCATCTTTCTTAGTGTATTCCTTCCTTCTTTTATCTACTCTGGCTTTTATTTTTGATTCTTCGATCGAGTTCTTCCCTTTCTTGCTCTCTGTCTTTCTCATATTACTTTCCTGTTGGAGACTTCTTGGAATTGTCTCCTTTCTCTGGTTGTTTCAAAAAATGTAAGTATTCTGGTGCAGATCCTGTCTTTGCATGAACAGTATTATTATGTTCATGATACATTCATCTACATATCACAGACCAATTTCTTCTTTGTTTATCTGACTGTTTATATTATTCTGTTTGATTGTTTTGATTTTGCCTTACTCTCATTTAAACCATTCGATTCAGGACAATCAGCACAAGTGAATATTAATTTGATGTTTTTGTCTTTGAATTGTTTTTAGCTCTTTTGAGTTTTATCCCAGCATATTGATGCTTAATAATGTCTTTTTATTGGATTTTTTTTGTGGGTCAGAAATCAATTGCCATCTATTTGTCTGTGTTTTGAGTCCAGAGCAAATACATATGTATCATGATCCACTAGGATGTATGTACTTTTAGATGATTTATTCCCAGAAAATCCTCAATTGTGTCAATTGACATGATTTCTTTATGGTTCTTTAAAGTTAAACTGTGACATTTTAATACTATTAATCTCTCTACCTCTTCTTGATTTGTTTTCAATGCATGTGCTCAAACATCTTTCTATAAATTTTGTAATACATTGTCCATATTCTTAACTTAAATAATGGTTAGCATTTATTTTAGCAAATGCTTAACACCAATATGTCCATAAGTATGAACCTTTTATTAATTGTGTGATCTTCTTGATACAAATATTCTTTCATTATTTCTCAAATAACGAATGCGATATCACCTTTTTTACTACATTCTTGGAATTGTTGCTTCTCTTTGTTTTTAACTCCTGATCATTCATGATTTCTTCAAAGACATCTTGCATTGCTACTTGTAAGATCTTTCTTCTTCATTTTTCAAAACTCTCTATGCTGGGTTTTCGCAATGAGATAAACTCTGAGTTTGTTTTTCCTGGAAGTACTGTGCCAAATTATATTGAGACAGATAAAGTATCAGTTCTCGAGGTTCATCAGTTCTTGCTTTTATATGAAAATTTTCCCTCGAAGGCTTATAGGTCAATTATTACAGTAAATTGTCGACCTATTAACCCAATGTTGCCAGTATTTATGGCCTCTTTAATAGCTAGGCATTCTAGGTATATAGCCTTGTGTGACTTTTTTTGGGTGGGGTTCAATTTTTTTTGAAATGCACATTCACTGAGTGGGAGAACACCATTTGCCTGTGGTTGTTTAAACACCTCCAGAATGCTAACACTAGCGTCAGTGCTCTCTGAAAAACCTGCCTGCCCAGTGTCATTGAAAGAGTATTGGGCTTGGAACACAAATATTCTTTTCTTGGTTAAATACTTGCTCGCAACTCTCGCTCCACTCAAACTTAGCCATTTTTTCCTTAAATAAATTGTGTAAAAACCTAATGTTTTTAACGCATTTTCAATGTATTTATAATAAAAATTACACTTCCTAAAAATTGTATATTTTTCTTGTTTTTAGGCCTTTTTAGAAACATTTTATTGCTATAAGGTTGTCCTTATATGGTCTCACTTGACCTTTCTCAATGATATGGCCCAAATATTTTATTGAATTTTTGGCGAAATTACATTTTAAAGTTTTAATTTGAAACCTTCTTTTTTGGATCACATCTATAATAGTCGATATGCTTTAAATGTTCTTCAAGGTGTTAGAGAATATCATTATGTCGTCGTATAATTTATGCAAAAATCTTTCGTTTTGTTTCTTCTTATTATGTTGCTGTACTCTCTGGAATATACTATGACACTTTGAGACCAGATGGCAAAGTAGTCCACTGCCGTAAACATTTTGGGTAACAAATCCCAATTTGTCTCTATCTTTACTTCAAGTTGACCAAAATGCAGAATTTATGTCTAAAGCTGAGGCTCAAGTGCAACTACCCTTTTCACCATTATATCTTCAATCCTTGTAGGAAAGGATGACTTTCCGGAATAAGGATCCGGATTGTTCTCGGAAATCGACACACGAGCGTGATCTTCTGCCTTCATCCTTCTTGGACGCTAATGTAACTGGGGCTGCAAAAGATGAACTGAATTTATCTATTAATCCAGCTTCAAAAGTTTGTTATTTAGTGATCCAAATTTCTTTTTTGATCTGGTAAAGAAGCTTATCGATATAGTTTCTTGGCACATATTTATATTCCATTAATTTTTATTTGAGCTTCCACATTTTGGACTCTTCCAACGTCATATTGCTCCTTAGCAAAACCTTTTTCTTTTTTTAATAATACGGTTTCTTTATATCATGTCTTACTTATCGTCTATCGTGGTATAGTAAGTGTTCATATTACATTAATGTTTATATATTCAGGTAGGTTTTATGCTTGTTTTATTTTATTATTTTTCTATTAATTCAATATTATCTATTTTTAATTCTTTTTCAGTATTTTTGTATTATCATTTGTTTTTGGAATGTGTCTATCTCTTCCTAATTTGTATTATTTCATTTGTAATTTAAGATTATCTTTTTTATTTCTTTTACATTTTTGCTGTTAATCTTTTGAAAATATTTCCTCAATTCTTCATTTATGAATCGAGTTTAAATTTTTTATTGCATCTAAGCCAAGTAACATGTCGTATGAAAAGTTATTATTTACGACATATATATCTATAAATCAGATATGTTACATTTATTTCAGGTAGCGAAAGTGGGCCCGGCCTTCTACAGAAATTCACCATTTATTGTTTAAAATGATTGTTTTATCTTTCTCTATTCTTTTAGTTCTTGTATGTGTGTCTGTGATTTATCGATGACACATTAGAACACGTGTCATATAAGCGGCTTCGATATTCTAGATTCATCATCTAATGCATTCAATGAAAGCTTGGCAATGGTGTGATTTTGCCGGGGCAAGCGTCTAGTTTTGCGGTTCTCAAGCCCCTCCGACTGACTTTCATTTAAATTTATTCGCCAGCCTATTCTTTATATCTTTCTCGTCACGGCATATGTACAGGCGGATGGTATCCTGTTTGGCTTCCATCCTGGATTTTCACAGTTGTAACGTAGATTGTCTTTATAACATATCTGTCATTAGGCTTTTTTATTCCTTTCTATCTGTTCAGGTATTCTAGATCGTATTTTCTAAGAGTATTAATCAATTAGTCTGTAGTTTTTTATTTCTTCTTTATCAAAATATCGAAATATGTGCATATTTTGAGAGGTAGGCCTATAACGATGTGATTTATTTTTTGACGCTTCTGAGATCGAAGGTGTCAGCATCTAGTGGGAGACTTTCTTTTTTAGACTGTAATCGGTATCGAACGGCATCTATATACTGGAATTTGTCAGGCGCCTCGCTTCAATTCATTTGGCCTCTTTGCATCGATCAGCTAAAATTTTGTCCATTGTTGACAATCGTTATCAGATATCACTTTCAGGTTGCTTCTATACCAATTCTTTTGCAATTAGCCTCTAGGAAGAATCTTATGGTTTGTATCGTCATGATACTATCATATATTTGTATGTCGTTAAGATTCTATTCGAAAAAATTTTGGCCATTCTGCTAGCATTTTGTTGGATGCCTAGTAAATTCCATTTTAGTTGAATTTTTTTCGATATCTAATAATATGTTTTCTTTTCTCTTTTTTAATTTCTAAAGTCCAGGTTGTCGAGAGTATCAGTTTTATCCTCATCGATTCTAGGGCCTGTGTCGAAAATCTATTGGACTTCCTTCGGTCGATTGTTCCAGAAAAAAATCTTCAGATATGAGATTATTGTCTTCATCTATATATAGTTTCTCAATCTCATCCTGATAAGAGTTGCCGTATCAGCATTTCTGAGAAATGTCCCTCTTTGGACATGCTTTTAAGCTTGATTAGAGTAATTTGGCTTAGTTCTTTTGTGTGATTTCTCACCTTGATGTTCTTCAGGAAATGCATAGACTAGATTATCCGATATTAATTTTATGCTTTTTTGATCAATTTCACCAAAGGAACCTTCAATCTCTTGTTTTAGATGTATCCTTACTTTAGTCGGCATCTTTTGGTGGTAGGAGAAAAATGGACTGGCAAGTTTCTTCTTAGGTAAATGAAAAATCGAATTCTGAAATTGAATTTGAATCGATTTTTTCAGGTCCTTTATTATTTTCTTATTAATAGTATAATTTTTGATTACTTCTAGTTACACGTCAGCTGAGATTGATGTCAAGTCATTGGGACTGGTTGGCTATTGATGTTTGGAGGACCTAGCCACCGAGGACTTGTGCCTCTAAGCAGGTCGAGGAATAAAGATTTATTATTATTTTTTTGCAACGAAATTTTCTCTGGAGAGAGACGGACTGGTAGAAATTTTGATTGAAAGTAATGGAAGGCAGCCCAGAGGTAGTGAGGAAGAAAAATTAACACATATAAAATAAGGTGTAATTTGTTGGAATCCTTCCTCCTTTCCTTTCAAACCGACGTTTCGGAGGATTTTTCCCTCCTTCTTCAGGGTTTCAAAGGGTCAATGAATGAAACAAATAAAATGTTTCCTTCTTCTCTCCACAGTAGTGTTCAAAAACTTTCTTCATTTGTAACAAAAGGCATAGAAAGACAAAAAATTTTTTTTTCCTTCTTTTCTTAATTAGATCTATTTGTTTCATTTATTGACCCTTTGAAACCCTAAAGAAGGAGGGAAAAATCCTCCGAAACGTCGGTTTGAAAGGAAAGGAGGAAGGATTCCAATAAATTACACCTTATTTTATATGTGTTAATTTTTTCTTTCCTCACTACCTCTGGGCTGCCTTCCATTACTTTCAATTTATTATTATTATTTATTATTATTAACTAAAGGTTCATATTATTCGGCTTAGACCAGGTCATGCAACAACACCTGCATACCTGCACAGAATCGGCCAGAGAGATAATCCATACTGCTCTTGTGATTCTATTTCTATTGGTGATATTAACCACGCCCTTCTAGGCTGTGAGACACATAGACACCAAATTGATCGTTTATACATTAATATTAAGGGAAAAACTGATTTCCCCACATGCGCGGAGATTCTATTGGCATCATTATGCCAAAGAGGTCCAATTTCAGATACTGTTATTAACCACATAATATCCAGTGGCTTTCAATTTTAATTCAATGATAACTATTTCTTTATAAATTTTGTTATTCATCTACTCTTCGTAAATCTGAGAAGACTGGCTAAATGGGCATTAGTTCCCGAGGCAATATAATAATAAAAAAAAATCTAAGTGTTAGGTTTTTTAACCGACTTAAAAAAAGGAGGAGGTTTTTTTTTTTGTGCCTATGTTACCTCATATCTCCGCCAATTGTCAACCGATTTTTGAAATTTTTTTTGCATTCGGTCCAGTCTAGCTTCCGATTGGTCACATTTACTTTTTTTCGTTTTTTTTCATAGGTATTAGACCTTTTTTATTAGGTTTGTTTAGACCTAACCTCTTTGTTTATGAACCGATTTCGATGGTTCTTTTTTTATCCGAAAGGGGTGTCTTAGGGATGGTGTCATATTAATTTGGTCAAGTTCTGATGATATGATCACTATTAATAACATCACTAAAAAAGGAAAATAAAAATAATTTTTAAGAAAAAAATAAAACCAGACTTCAAAAAAATTAAATGCAACAAATAAAATACACTAAAAGGTATAAAATAATTATTATCTTATTTAGTTACAACTAAAGGACGAAATATTAACATGAAATTACTTTTTGAAGTTGGTGCCAAACATATACCTTTTATGAATCGCACTCGACAGATCTTACTTAGTACGTTTGGTGAGTGCGCTCGCTTATAGGTATATGTTTTGGTATTGGTACCGACTTCAAAAAGTAATTTCATGTTAATATTTCGTCGTTTAGTTGTAACTAAATAAGATAATAATTATTTTATACCTTTTTAGTGTATTTTATTTGTTGAATTTAATTTTTTGAAGTCGGTTTTTATTTTTTCTTAAAAAATTTTTTTTGTTTAAGAATTTTTGGTTTAAAAGTGCAAAAGTGAATTTTTTTTATTTTTACTCCATTTGTCCTATAAGTGTTGATTTTTTAAAATTATTTTTTGAATCCTCAACTTATAATAAACGACTGAAAATCCTTTAAAAATTTGCATTTGACTTGATATATTTTTTCTGATATTTCTTCCCGGCCTAATTATAAGATACTCACTTTTCCTTTCGCCAACAGTTTCTCTGACTATCTAGTATTTTTTTATTATATTTATTTGATTTTTTTAAATATTATTTGATATGTTCCGGGTTTTGATAAGAGATTGGCGATCTTGCATCCGGAAACTGAAATGGCAAGAAAATATAGGACAGAGCATCTTGAACTGTTGTTGCCTTTAACCTCCTCCAAACCACTCGTTCAAAACAAATCCAGAAGAGGCAGCACTTTACTACAGCGCCTGAATTTAGACAACATGTGTTGACTAGCAGGCATTTATTTGCGTTCTTCAGGTCATGATTAAGTCAATTCGTAGAGTTGTTTATTTCTAAAGAAAGTCACGAACAGAATTATCACCAAGAAAATGAAATTCTTATTTCAGACCTTCTATATTTAGATAACTGACTTCTTGTAATCTCTATCATTCTATCTAATGGAACGTTAATAGTACACAGATTTTAATGAAAAAATATTCGGGACACTCAGGAGGCTGGCAATAGGATTCTAATCAATCGATTTATTATTATTCTTATTATTAAGTGAAAAATAATTTCCACTGATATTTTTTAGTGTTTATGTTTGTCTGAATAGATATCGATATCTTTCGGATATCTCAAGAAGGGAAAGAAGTAGAAATTTCATGGGATGACAAAATAGTAAAATGGGAGTTTTATTATATAACTGGCTGCGAGGCCCGCCTTCGGCGGCCCTCTCATGCTACCAGGGGGTACGCTCCCTGAACCCCCAACCCATGGAACGCCATCCTCACACGCCACTCCCACCCACCACACCCCCGAAACCCACCCACCACCCCCTACCCCCCGCACCATGCACCCGTGCCCAACCCCCGCCCCCACACCACCACCCCAACACTCCATCCTGCACCCCACCCACCTCGGACCCCCACCCCCGTACCACCCCACTACGCCACTGGACCCTCACCTGAACCCCCCACTCCACCAACCCTCCACACCACCCCGCACCCCCTTGCCATCCAACCCCGCTAAGCCCCCTGGGCCCCACCTCCCAACTACTCCCCTAGACCCCTCTGTGACCCCTTCCTTCGCCTTACTCCCTCACTCCACCCCCATTTCACCCCGCGCACCCCATGCCCTAACCCACCCCGCACCCACCCTCCGCACCCAGTTTTTGCATTTCTAGCCTTCTAGTGACCCACAGATTATGTATACAAAATTTGGTTGAGTTTGGTCCAAGAGCAAGAATTTTCATTTTTTGACCCTCCCTCCCATTTTGGGTGGTTAGTTTTTGCATTTCTAGCTCTCTAGAGGCCCACAGATTATGTATACAAAATTTGGTTGAGTTTGCTCCAAGGGCAAGAATTTACATATTTTTCACCCTCCCCTCTTTTTGGGTGGTTTTTTGGGGAAATTTTTTAAACAAAAGTTGTCAGAAATCACATCCCCTACAACTTTGCTCATTATAAAATTTGCCGTAGAGTTAATAGTTTAGGAGTTATTTGATCATTTTCATTCGTGCGCCCCCCAAACCCCTTTTGGGGTCAAAATATCAAAACGTTATATAGCTAAAAACGTAAGTTAGAAGACATCTGATACAAATATGAAATTTCATAATAATCCCTTCAGCCGTTTTGACGTGAATCGTGAGCAACTTTTCGCGGAAACCACGAAAACATACAGACATACAGACATACAGACAGTACAGAAATTTTGTTGAGGGTGTTTTCGTTCATAACTTTGCTTGAAACGTGTGCAACCAAAATTTGGCGTGATTTGGAGCAATGTATAGAGAAAACCTTAATTTTATATATATAGAGTATAGATATGCCTGACGTTTCGTCACTTTATTATGACTTCTTCAGCGCCTTATTACACAACTTAATTGCCTGATACACTTGAAACTATGTTTCTCATACCTACCTTTCCTATGGGCCTCGTAGAAAAGCAATAGTTTACTGTATAAAAAAAATCAACCTCCCCCGCCCCCACACCCCAAGAGTCTGGACTCCTTGCCCCCTCCCTCCTGGGCTGTTTCTCATAATTTCAAGGGCATCAGACAATTGAGTTGTGTAATAATCAGCTGAAGAAGTCATAAATAAAGTGACGAAACTTCCGGCATATTAAATCATAGAACTCTGTTTTTAATTTGATTTTTTTTTGTCAAACTTTCTACGATTCCATTTCAATAATTTAATTATGAATACGATTAGTGAAACATTACTAAATATAATAATATCAAATAAGTTGTATCATTCGCATCTATAATAAATATGTAACAGAAATAGCAGGGAATTTGGACGAAAAAAAAACACAAGAGTTTTTATTAAATGGGCCAGACGTTTCGTCAATTTATTTTAACTTCCTCACTGCTCCATTTGATCACTCTTTGACAAAAAACAATTTCACTCTACGACAAAACATCATTAATCTTTTTCTTTTTATTTATTCATATATTCTGATAAAATGGGCCATGGAGGAAGTCGAAATAAATTGACGAAACGTCTGGCCCATTTAATAAAAATATGTGTTTTTAATTTTTGTCCAAATCCCTGCTATTCCTGTTATAAAACAAATAAGTTTGAAGAAAAAAGGGTATGATTTCTATTTTCAGGAGTTAAATTATATTTTTTGACGTGACAACTTATAATTCGATGGAGCCAACGCGCACGAAAAAACATGACTCATGCGTCGTTACCTTGCTCTGAGGCGTTCCATTTAAGTCTTCGAAGTGCAAGCGAGAGCGCGGAACGAGCGACAAAGATTGAGGCGGGCTTTTTAAAAGCTACAGTTACAAAAATTTTAATGATGTTTTCAAATTTTAAATTTTAAATTTAAGATTTATGAACAATAATTTAATCACAGTTTATTCTTATAATAAATTATTCAAAATTATTACTTTTTTACAACAAATTACAATTAAATTTGCAAAAATAATTAAGTAACTAATTGAACAACAACTTTTATTCAGTTTACTTGCTGAAAGAAATAATGTCAATACAAAATTTATTATTATAAAATAATAAAATCAAAAATTAAATTTTAACAGTCGAGTAGAAATTTAAACAATAAATTTTATTCAAGTATTTTGTAAATTTAAAATGATTTTCTGAACGAAGAATTTTATGAAAAAAATCGGTTGTCTGTAAAGTCGGTTTACTGACGATAGTTGAACGTGACAACGTCATAAGAAAATACTGATGGAATGGTATTTTCTTATGACGTTGTCACGTTCAACTATCGTCAGTAAACCGACTTTACAGACAACCGATTTTTTTGCCAACGTTTTGGTATGACAAATCCAGTCTGTCCTTCCGAGATTTCGAAATTCCTGTATTTCAGATAGAGTTCTGTTTCTACTCTACGGATGTGCCGAAATATTCCCCATGGAGAAAGAATGTGCCCGTGAGGCATGAGAACCTCTTAAATATTGATTTCCTTATTAGATAATTATTTTCCTGGAAAGGTGTAAAATGCCTACGGAAATAATTACAGGGTTTCCAGATCCCAACGATAAACCGTGAACAGGAGATAGGCCATTTTATGAAAGTCCAGAACCTAAAACATTTTTTTAATAAAAGTCTCATAGTTTTTGAGTTATAGGCATTTTTTTGAAAATGATGACAATCGTTAGCCTGCGCTAAATAATGAGATGCTGTGACTAGAAATGTACATATTTTCTTATTCTAATTTTTTATACGCAATCCTGAATAATCCTACTATTGACCAGAATAGAAAATAAAACTATAAGTTAATTGAAAAGTTTTTGTTTTGACGAGAGTAGCAGAGTTGTTGATTCACAAAGAGAAACAAAGAGATTGTCCTCTGTTTGATGCAAATAAACATAGACACATATATATCGAGATGATATATCTGTCAAACTATAGTCTCAAACAAATAAATAATAAATATATATATATATTTATATTAGGGTGGGTCAAAAAAATCCATTATTTTTTTACAAGTGACACGGAAAAATGGGTTGCTAGACACCTTAAAAAAATTCTTTCTAAATATGAGCTCTTAATTTTAATAAGAAGATCCTCCGCATCGCAGTTTTTATTTTTTTTCTCAGTCCAATAGAAAAAAATTCATACTTCATCATTAATTGATTGTACAGAAAAATGTTCTCGATGAATTTCGTAGGAAATTTAATGCTCTACAAAAAAGTATATTATATTTTATCCGTAAACCTCACCATTTGAAAGATACTGAAGATTTAATTTTGATTATTTTAAGACAAATTTCATACAAAATGTGCCTTATATTTTGGCGATTAAATTAAGGGTTCAAAAGATATTCATCATCAAACTTTCATGTGTACTGATCAGAAAGATAGAAATGCAAAATCTGGGTGGGGGTGGTGATGGATGTGGGGGGTGCAGGAGGTGAGGGTGCAGTTGTGGGGGATCGGGAGGGGCGGGTGGGGGGGGTCCAGTGTTGGGGGCGAGGTGTGTGGTTTCGGGAGGGGGGTCAGTGGGTTACCGTGCATCGCTCGGTGCCTCCAGGTACTTTACTTAAAACTAAAACTAGATGTGGAATAGTCGACTCTATTAAGGATCTGGGAGTGATTTTCGATTCTAAACTCACATTTAATGAACATTTAGATTACGTTATAGGCAAAGCAAATCAAACTTGGGGATTCATTTTTCGTAACACGAAGTCATTTAAAAATCCAGAATCAATTAAATACTTGTACATAACTTTGATCAAATCTGTATTAATGTATGCATCAACAATTTGGAGGCCTATCGGAAAGATTAACATGGACAGACTAGAGAGAATTCAGCACAAAGTTATGAGACAATTGGCATTTCTTTCCGGCAATCCTATTTTTTTTTTTTTAATGCAATCGAATGCAAGAAGGGTTGCACCAGTAAAGATGCAGCCCCTATGGATCTCGAAAGACCCTTTCATTACCGAAGAGAAGAGAAAGTTGATTAAGTGAGAGGGTGTAGACGTAGGTGTCTATGCACTCCGGTTTTGAAGGTTTGAAGATTATAGGTGCTGGGAAAGATAGAGGCTGGAAGAGAGTTCCAGTTCCTTGAAGTCATGGGGATATATGTATTCGCGAATGAAGTGGTCCGGCACTTTTCTAATTTGACCGCGAGAGAGTGTTGGGAGTCGGCAAAACGCGTGCTACGTGCAAAGCATGCTTTGGGGGGAATTATTGATTTTATCTCATCAGAGCACCTGCCGTGATAGTATCTATAGAAAAGGGAAAGGGCAGAGACATCTCTTCGATGAGCCAGCGAGTCGAGGGAGTCGGTGAGGGTAGAATCGTCAATTAGCCTGACGGCTCGTTTCTGAATTGCATCCAGGGTAGCAAGAGAGTATTTTGAGGCTCCTCTCCATAGATGAGAGCCGTATTCGAGACAGGGGTGGATTTGGGCCTTGTAGATGGTGAGAAGTTGTGGGGGTTTGTAAAATCGCTTGGACCTGAATAAGAAGCCAATCTTCCTTGCTGCAGATTTCGCCACAGAGGAGATGTGTTCATTCCAAGACAGGTCAGATGCGACAGAGACGCCCAACATGGATAGGCTGTCACACATTTTTAGGGTATTCGAATCGAAGTGAATATCAGGGAAATCTTTATTTTCGCGCCTAGAAATTAGACAACATTGAGTCTTGTTTGAATTGAAGTTAACTAAATTTTGTGAGCTCCATTTATTCAGTTTGTCTAGGTCGAGAGTAATTGAGGAGGTAACATTGATTCGATTATTCGGGAGTGAGGGTTTGCCGTGTAGAGTGCTATCGTCGGCGTAACAATGAGTGGGGTTTGCCGTTTGATCGAAAAGGTCGTTTATATAAATTAGGAAGAGTGTGGAGGAGATTACGGAGCCTTGGGGAACACCAGAGTTTGTCAAGGTATGTCAAGGTTTGACCATGATTATGCTTCTACTGCTGAAACTTTCCCTCTGCCTTCTGTTTCTTCTTCTATGATTGCTTCTGACGTTTTGTTTTTGTATAAGATTAAGTCCAACCAGGTGAAATGTTCAGAACTTCAAAACCTGTTTCCTATACATAGTTCAAATTATATATTAAGAAACAGATTACCATTTTATCCAGAGATGCCTTGCAGTAGGCACTCTGAAGCAAATCCTGTATTCAGACTATCTCAATGTTACAATAATTTGTCACAACGACTGGATAATCTTCTAGATTTCTCATTAAGTATTAACAGAGCTGCAATTTTGCTCAAAAAGCTAACATTAATCTATGAGTGAACATTATATTGTATATTGTTATTGTGACGTATTATTAATATTGTTAGATTTCATGAGTTATTTTAATGTGATATCAGAGACGGATTTATAAATACTTTGCCCCTAGGCACTATTCTGACTGCCGCCCTCTTGAAACATGTCACATCTGTGCCAAAGTCATTGTTTAAAAAAAACTAAATATAACGAGTCCATAAACGGGTGTTTATAAAAACACCGAGCGTTACTTTTTTTTAATTTTACTTACATTTGAAAAGGTCTATTCTTTTACAAACTAAAAAATACATTATTATTGAAATACTTGAATAAAAAGAAAAATTAACAAAAATAAACTAATGTATCAATGTTTTCTACTTTGGGAAGTCTTTATTATGTTTCCTTACATTGGTTTCCTCCTACTTTTGACCATTGGGAACTCCTCTATTAAGTCTTTAACTTTTATTTGATCACCGTTACTTTTATTCAATTTCCGACGTTTCGGAGACTCTTTTCCTCTCCTTCTTCAGGGCATTGAATAGTTATTGATGGGTGAGTATAACTCGGTTTTCATTTGTCTATCCTTTCAGTGATAGAAACAATATTATAACTTGTAATTTATAAGAGAGACAAATGAGAACCGAGTTATACTCACCCATCAATAACTACTCAATACCCTGAAGAAGGAGAGAAAAAGTCTCCAGAACGTTGGAAATTGAATAAAAGTAAATAATTTATGGGCTGGCTTTCATTATAACCGACTTTTATTTCGCTTAACAGTCCGTCTTTCAAAGAAAATAAAGAAAATTAAAATCTAAATAATCGGCAAGGAAAAAATTGGTGTTTTTGCCTATTTTTTTTTATCAAAATAGTTTTAATCTTTTTTGAAATAAAAAAAATATATAAACAAAATTAAGCACTAATTTTTACTGCACAATTTAAATAACGAGTCTTTTTTTCTTACTTTTAAAATAGGAATAAAATTACATAAAAATGAATAAAATAATTTTTTTAAAATTTCTTTATTATAAAATTTTGTAATTATACCGTCGCGACAGTTCGGACCAGCCGTGAGGCCGTGCCGCCTCTAGGCACTGGCCTAGTGTGCCTAGTGGGAAATCCGTCCCTGTGTGATATTTTGTTTTTTTTATTGTTATTACCTTATTTTATAAGCTATTTATAATGTATGTATTATCAGGCATTAGCCGTTGAAATAAATAAATAAATAAAAATACCTATATTACATTTCCTTAAATTATCTGAAAATTTTAGCTTTCTAGCTCAACAGGTCCCAAATTTACGACATCTGGTCCAGTCTGTCAATATTTTATTATCGTATTTTATAGATATCGTACATTATTATCAACCATTTCTTCATAGTCTTAAGTAACAGTGAAAATCCATCATTATGAACGAATATATGGAGTGGCATAAAAAACTAGTGAAAGTGATGTTGGTTTATAGGAGAGAGAGGGAAGTATGTAACGCGAAGAAAGTCGGATTTCCGATCTATCTTGGTTCCATTCGGCCTCAAGTAAAAGTCCCTTCACAGTCTGGCTGTTGAACTTCACGGTTGAGGACCAAGGACCATGTCTACTGTAGCCGATTTACGCTCACAGGGCAGTCAATACGTCAAACTCGACATTCCCAAGTGAGTGCTTGCAATTTTGGTAGAACTCGAACTAAGTCAGATAAGACAGTTTACAATATACATTTAAATCGATATTTATCATATATATAGTATTTTTTGTTTTAAATAATGTAAATAAAAAATAAAATAAATATAAACTAGTATATACTTACAAATATAAATGTAAGCGAATAACAAACCAAAAGAACGGGATTTCTTTCGATTCTAAACTCTCTTATTAAGTTACTAGGGCCGCCTTCAGCGGTCTTCTTGTAGTCAATTTTAATTGCTTTTTTGAAAATAAATTTTATTTTTTTATTTTTATAGAGAAAATTTTTCTAAATTTAACAAAAAATTAAATGTTTTTAATTGTTATATAATTTCATTTAAAAGGAAAGGAGGTCGGATTGAGTCGAGTGGATAAAGTTAAAATAAATTAAATAAAAATTAAAATAAAGATAAAGCCTTCTAATCAAGCTAGGGCGGGTTTAACCCCGAGTCGCTGCAATCCGACTTTAATCTGATCCCTACCAAAATTGAGAAAAAATTAATTAATATAATAGTATCGTAAAATGGCTAAAGGATGGGTGACGTTTAAAAACAAATACGTTAAGCTAGCGTTTAAAGCTTAAAGAAGGGCTTTTACCATTAGCAAGGGGTAGCTTACAAAGAAAATGTCAGCTTTGGGGGCTGAAAATGTAAGGGTTCTTATTTCCTTGAAATTTAAGGGGCGACGGGCCAAAAAAAAAGTGTAAGTAACTAAGAAGGGAGGGGCATCTCAGATTTGTGATAAAATGTGACAGAGAGGACCCCGGGGTTTTTAAAAATTGTCACAAAAGTGAAATTAAAATTTTTTTTTAAATTTTCAAATATATTTTTTTCGATTTCAGATTATTATTATTCCAACCTGAAAATATTGCTAGAAATAAATCTAGACAAAAAATTGTAATCAAGAAATTTTTAATAATCAATAGAGATTGTGGTGTTCACTTCAAAATTATTTTCTTTTTGTTTTTTTTTCTTTTTGAAACTCTTAAAAAAAAAAAAAACGTATTAGGCTAGGCACACACAATCGATTTTCAGTCGACGCAACAATTTAGTTGGGTTGGTTTGAAATCGTGATGCATTATTAATTTAAAACTAACTAAACTCGATTTTTTTTATCATAAATGCTCATCGATCGATTTTGATTAAATAATCGAGTTGATCTGCAGTTGTGTTGTGTATGCACTTACATTAAACTTAATATATTTATGTCCATCAACGAAACTATCGCTGACTGAAAATCGACTGTGTGTGCTTAGCCTTAGATGCAATTTTTAATTGTACATAAATTTGTTAAATAAAAATTTGTAAGAAAATTATTTTTTACAAAAAAAAAGAAATTTTTAGCAAAAGTGATAGTGTGACGTCACAATACAGGAGAAGGCTCAATAAAAATTTGACAGAATGTCTAAAGGAGGGTCTAAAAGTCTAAAAATCTTAAAATTCGTGTGACGTAATTTATGGACGACCCCTTACTGAAAAGGGTCTATGTACCACAAACAACAGAACATTTTTCAGCTTTTAGAAATAAAATACCCTGGAGCGCCAACTTTCCCACAGCGAATGAAGATCTAAATGCACATCTAGCATTTTCTACATTTGTAATATTATTAGGCTTGGTACATAAACCTTTTCTACATGTATAACTCAAAAAATCCGAATTTAGCACTTAAACCACTTTAGAACTTACACTTTTCAATTAATATTGATTTTCACTATAACTTTTATTGTATAGTTACAATATCTGTCTGTTAGAGTAGTGTAGCTCGTAAACTAAATAGAATACAATCTTGAAATAAAATAGTTAAACATCTTTTTTATCATCTCGTGTGAGGTATCAAGGTAAATATCTCTTTAACATTTAAATTTTTTATTTAATTTATTTCGTTTTAAAATGATTGGAGAACCTCAAAGGAATTATTATTAGGTTATTTTTCTACCTGTCGGCTTTTAGAGAAGGCTTAATTTAATATTATTTTAAAAAAGCTTTTTATTTTTGTGATTGATTTTATTAAGAGTTGAAATTTTATTAAAATAACATATAATTAATTATAATTATTTATTGAACACGAATTGTATTATTTATTAAAAAACTTATTAAAATCACACATAATTAATTATAATTATTAAAATCACGAATTATTAATTATAATTTTTATTTTTATTTATTTATTTATCTATCCAGAAAATACAAAACAAACAATATGTCGTGTCCTATATAGAGTTGACAAGTCAGCTCTATATAGGACCACATATGTAATTAATTATTAAAATTAAAAAATGCTATGAATGACAAAATCTTGAGTTGAGATGTGTAGTGAGGTACTGGACGCCCAACGAGCAGTTGTTGTACGGCCCTGGATTAAATAATACAAAATTTTCTTTCTTGGATTGGATTTTTTTTCTTTATTACTTATAATTTATGATATAGTGACAAATTTCGACAGATAATTGATGTCAAAACTTGTCTCTATATCATAAATCATACTAATAACGAAAAAAAATTCCAAGATAGAAAATTTTGTATTATTTACTCAGGTTCTTTGGACGTCTAGTACCTCACTACACATCTCAACTCAAGATTTTGGCATTCATAGCATTTTTTAATTTTAATAATTAATTATGTGTGATTTTAATAATTATAATTAATTATGTGTGATTTTAATAATTATAATTAATTATGTGTGATTTTAATAATTATAATTAATTATGTGTGATTTTAATAATTATAATTAATTATGTGTGATTTTAATAATTATAATTAATTATGTGTGACTTTAATAATTATAATTAATTATGTGTGATTTTAATAATTATAATTAATTATGTGTGATTTTAATAATTATAATTAATTATGTGTGATTTTAATAATTTTATAATTAATTATGTGTGATTTTAATAATTATAATTAATTATGTGTGATTTTAATAATTATAATTAATTATGTGTGA
Organism: Forficula auricularia; assembly: GCA_024734495.1. Lineage (NCBI taxonomy): Eukaryota > Metazoa > Arthropoda > Insecta > Dermaptera > Forficulidae > Forficula > Forficula auricularia. Next base: position 4,282,556 of record JALMQS010000089.1, read on the forward strand.
TTTTAATACATGTTTTAATAAATAATACAATTCGTGTTCAATAACTAATTATAATTAATTATGTATAATTTTAATAAAATTTCAACTCTTAAATATCCTTAATCTTTTCTTATCAACGACCAAAAAACGAATTTTATGTTTCAAAAATGTTGATACTTATAATCACGCAATGCAGCCCGACTCGCACTTAGCCGGCTTATTTGTTTTAATTTATATTTGTGAAAGGGAGTCGATATTCTTCTTTTGTACTAATTTTTAAATATTGATTTATTGTGAAAGCAAGTAAGAATATTGTCTGTTTGATCTGACTTGGTAAAGGTTCTTACCGTTTCGGTTTTGCACAGCCCTTTATTAATAGACAATTAATTTGTTTAGAAGGCACCAAGGATGGCAAATTCATAATTTGGGATCTAGATACCGCAATCAACGCAAATTCACTATCACGAGAGAATTTACCCAAAATTTATTCAAGATTGAATGTCTTATTCTAATATGTCTCTATCTGATTGTCATTGCATTTGTATTTTTTCTTATCGTTTTCATTTTGTAATTTCTTTAATTAATTATCGTTAATTCTTATCTATATATGTAATTCATTCATATTATATTTTAATAGAAATGAAAACAACTTAGTTTAATCATCATTTAGAAGTTTTATAATTCTATGTATGTTATATAAAATTTACAAATAAACTTTTTTTACAAATTCAAGTTGTTATTATTTCTCTCGAATTCCAAATACAATTTGCCATCCGATCAATAATGTGCCATTTTTTAAGATTAGATCAAAAAATAGCTATTTGGGGCTGTCTATTAAATAACTGACGCTAATTTTTCAATCCTCATCTCCCCCTTAATCACAGGTCGTCAGATTTCTATAAATCCCCCTAGCTATAAATACGCACTGATACCTCAGCCCGCCCTACCCCTAAATTTGAATGATAATTTGTCAAAATTCAAGTACCTAATACTAATATATTCAATGAAATAATATTTCAAAGATTTTGAGTATTTTATATCTTTTGAAATTAGATAGAATTTTTTCAAAAAATCACCTCAGGGGATGTAAATTTTTTCTTTTTTTTAATATAAGTTGACTAAGTATACGCACCGAGGTGATTTTTTTGGAAAAATTGTATCTAGTTTCAAAAGAAAAAATATTCAAAATCTTTGATAAACATAAGGCTCATTATGAAAAAACTTTTTCCACTTAGGCTCAATTTTTATTTGTCCATTCTCTAGTAATAGAGTGAAAATTCTTCGCTTAAAATATATTGCTGGTCTGAGTGTGTTTTTATTATCTCAAAGTTGATAAATTATGTTGATTAATGTCCATTATGATTAGTAGATTAAAAATTCAGTTTATTGGACAAAGTTTTTTTATTGAAGTTCTTCTTCAATTTTTGTACAACGTTTCGTCTCTCTCGAGACTTTTTCAAGTACTCAATTGGCTAGAACAACATTGGTTGAAATAAAGATAAAAATAACTGAGACATAGTAGAATTTTTATCTTTATTTCAACCAATGTTGTTCTAGCCAATTGAGCACTTGAAAAAGTCTCGAGAGAGACGAAACGTTGTACAAAAATTGAAGAAGAACTTCAATAAAAAAAACTTTGTCCAATAAACTGAATTTTTAATCTATTATCTCAAAGTATGGTAAATTATTAGTTCTTAAGAGCTATCCAAAAATCATAGAACATTTAAAGTCTTTGTGTAATAGATAAAAGATACATACCCTTTGTAGTTATAAATATAGGAATAGATATATGCAATGCTCATTTTTTTAGTCTTGATAAAATAATTTGAATCTTCTGCTACCTGTTTGTGACGTGACGTCACCGTAATTTGCCTCAAGAGAGCGCATCCTGCCATTTTTTGCCCAATAGTCTTCCCCTGGTCTCACCAGAGAGCTCTAGTAACATCGTATACGCTAAAATACATTGGCTTCTTATGGAGCCTTCTACTCTATATTACTCATGGTAACAGCCCGGATAGCATGTTAGTTCTCGGGTACAACTCCAGAGGGGATAAATCCCTCTGATAGGCAATTTAAAAAATAATCCTAGCAAAATCCTAGATTCTGACCTAAAAATGTAAATCCTTTCTTTTTTGAAATAATAATATTATTTAAAACTAACGAAAAAAGCCCATCATTTGGCTTTTTCTAACTTGGACAGTATAAGCAATAGAAATACAGGGTGAATTAAGTAGAAAAAATGAAGGAAATTTACAAAACTTTATTTGATGCTGAAAATGTATTCTACAAGAGTGGAAATTTTATTATTAGTCATCACTTTTTAAAAATTACGTCATTGAGGTGCTGTCCATTTCGTCAGTAAGTCGATTTTGGACAGCGCAATCTGTTCTCCGGGATGTTGGCGATGTTTTCTTCAATCTGAGCTTTGAGCTGGGCAAAGATTGTTTGTCTAGTTTGATACACAACGCTCTTTATATGTCCCCATAAAAAGTAGCCACTGACTGAGAGATCTGGAGAAGGTCCCGCCCAAGTTCTCATCTTCAGAATTGACTTACTGAATGAGTTCGACGAAATGGACAGCACCTCACTGAGCGTAATTTTTCCAAAAGTGATGTCTAATAATAAAATTTCTACTCTTGTAGAATATATTTTCAGCATCAAATAGTTACCTTCATTTTTTTAATTATTTCAAATTTTCCTTTTTCTCTGCCCCACCCTGTATGAAATTTCGTATGTAATTTAACCTTATGAACTAATATTGAAGAAAAAATAATTCAGCCATATACAGGTTTCCAGTGCGATGTTAAAGAGGCGTCAAAATGCGCGAGTTGCTTCCTGTAAAGCAGTGGTTCTTAACCTTTTTAAGACCGCGACCCAAATTTGAGAAATATGTTCATATCGCGACCCCCACCCCAAGCCGCCAAAAAGACAATTTTTTTAAAATTACTTTTGTAGATCCTACTAAGCAATTTTCTTCAATTTTACAATGATGACCTTTTTTAACTCATATATTATATATTTTTACTTTCACATTTATATTCTATAGAATATAAAGGGCGAGTATTGCGATGGCCAGTCTGGGTCCTGACTCTTTGAGAGCTTGTATCTCAAAGATGCAAAAAGTTAATTTCATTTTGTAACTTCTAGTTGGAAGAAATCGTTGCCCTTAATAGTTGGAAACCAGATTTAGGACATAAAACCAAAAATTGTGGTCCCAAGAGGTCAAAAACAGGTCCAAAATCTATTGGTCAGTGCGTATGTGTATGTGTACCCCCCCCCCCCCCCACTGCGTTTCGCAACTATAAGTCTCAGAGCTAAGAAATTCGAAACTTAAGCTCCATATAGGCTAGAAAAAAGGGCTCTAATTATTTTTTTTAAATTAGTACATTTATCAAATGTCATGAGTTATTGGTTGTGTCAAATTTTTAATCCGATTGAATTAAAGGAAGGGGTTGTAAATTAGGAATGTCGTAAAATAAATATTTTAATCTTTCATATCTCGTCTTCGGAAAGTCGCAGAGCTTTGAAATTTGAAACTTAAGCTATCTAGAGGCTACAAGAAGTATAACAAGATTTTTGCTAAAATAGAAAAACCGGAAGTTGATGTTTACGTACGTAAGAATTTAAACACCCTGCGTTTCGCAACCATAAGTCTCAGAGATACGAAATCAAGCTTTTGGTTGAAATTAGAAGACCGGAAGTGGACATTTACATTAAAAAAAATTTCGTTTTTTGTGATTATCTGAAAAAAGGGCTCCAACGATTTTTTTTTAAATTTGTGTATTTATCAAGTAAGTGTCTTGACAATTAAGATGAACACAAGGGTACTTTTCGATCCAAGGAAAATTTAATGAAAAAGTTTGTGTTTTTAATATTTTCATTTTTAATACTATTGAATAAATAAAAATACCTATATCTTAAAACTTATTGAAAATAAATATAGTAGGTAAATTATTTGGATAACGACACTACGCGACCCAAAAGATTATGAGCGACCCAAAATTGGGTCGCGACCCATAGATTAAGAACCACTAGTAGTCGGTCAAGTGCCAGCTCGAATCGAACGTGGCTGGGGCATTGCCATTGGGCTAGTTAGGGGGGGGGGGAGCTGATTAGCAACCACAGGGTTTCAATTTCAGTAATCCGATTAGAGACGAACTAACTTTTTTGACAAATTTTGAGAATAACGAAATAATTTAATGAGAAATACATAAGTGATGACTGATAATAATTGAGAGTTTCGATTTTTCTAGAGGGGACAATGAGTATTTTGTACGGGCAGTGCCCCCTTGCCTGCCCCTTAACTACGCCCATGGGCACTGTCGTGCTCCCAGATTGTCTAACTTTGGCTGACCTGATAGATGGAGAGGGTTTTGAATTAACGTTTACTTTTGATAGCTCACTAGGGCAGTGTTTCTCAAACTTTTTCGAATGTGGAGCCCTTTTTCGTTTGGAAAATAAGCGTGGAACCCGACAATCTTGTGATGCGAGTTAAAGCATTGTTATAAGAACAATTTTTTTTTGACTTTGAAATATAGTTATGTGGAGTGAATTAATTAAGAAAACCCACTTTTTATTGTCTTATATTTTTTACTTTACCATACAGGGTATGGTCAAGTATTGTAATTTATTTAAACAGACACATACTGTATCTATATTAAGCAGTAACTAAATCAAAACCTCCGTAAGTAAAAGAAAAAAAAACATTCTCGAACACATCAACTTTTTATGGGTATTGCCATCAATGATACTGTTTTTGTGTTTACACAAATACTTTATATCAGGTCTTGGTGATGAAAGTTGTAATCTCATATTTGGCTCTGCAACAGCTTATTTTTTGTTAATCGGTAAGTTGAGAATCCAGACTCGCACAGATAACTTGTATAAAGTGGTAAGAGAATTAAAAGAGCTTTCCGGGTCAACTGTGGATATTCGCCTCTTAAAATACACACAAATTTTCCCAAATGCATCGTTTTATAGGCTGTCTGCAGGGAAGAATCTGAAGTCATTTCGATATAATTTCCATTTTTTTTGAAATTATCATCAGGGAAATGATTCCGCGACATTTCAGCCCCCGACAAAATAACCCCGACAAAATAACCCCGACAAAATATCCTTCTGACAAAATATCTCATGACAAAATAACCCTTCCCCTCGTGAATCTTATGAGTAATGCAAATCGACTCGGTTCGGTTAATATATATATTCAGTTCGGCTCGGTTGGGTTCGTATAGCGTCAGCCAACCGAACCGCCTAAATGCCAGCCCGAAAAGGAGCTATACGAACCCAACCGAGCCGAACTGAATATATATTAACCGAACCTCCGAAAGTTTAGTCCGGGCGGGGTGTGTTTCGGGCTCCCATTTTTTTTTTCTAATCAAACACACATTGAAAACCGAACCAGCCAATCGTCGGGCGGGGTGTGTTTGGGGCTCCCATTTTTCCTAATCATACACGACAGACAGCAGCACTTTCAAACGGCTAATTAGCCGCCAAAATATGAAAGTCTGTTTATATTATTCAAAACTATGATTATAAGCTTCTCACTTAATCTCTTTTGTATTCTCCCTTATACTGGGGAATATTTTGTCAGAAGATATTATGTCGGGGGATATTTTGTCCTTGGGATATTTTGTCGGGGGATGTTTTGTCGGGGGCTGAAATGTCGCGGTACCCAGGGAAATATTGTTCGATTGATTTATTCAAACATTCCAAGTGATAAACGATTTTGGTATCAATTGACTGGTATCCAGATCTATACCTTCTTCTTCCAAAATGTCTTTCATAGCTAGAAAACACTCGAGATCTCTGCGATTCACACAACTAATCCAAAACTGCCCCTTCCTTTTGAACGCTAGAATTTTTTCACCTGCCGTGAATTTTTTTGCGGAACCCTTGGCTAGTTTTCATGGAACCCCCCAGTGTTCCGCCGACAACACTTTGAGAAACACTGCGTCACCTAGTATAAAAAAATCTATCTGATAAAAATGATAAAAATACCCAAATTAAGTACTTAATTTATTACATTATTTCAAATTAAAAAAAAATTCTCTTATCAGGAGACACTTGTATGGATAATTCAACTTGCGAATTTGCTGATTAATTTAAAGAGAATTATATATATATATAAGAAAAAAGAGATACAAAGTAAATCGCATTTTATTCCCCTTGTTTGATAGTAATAAATGATGTCTCCAACTTCACCAAAGCTACAGTCACAGACTTTGTTGAGTATTTCATTAGATTCAATTTTTAATACATTAGAGCGTCGATAATCCTGATTAATTTTGACCGGATTATCAAAATTCTCTTATCAGGAGGCACTTGTATGGATACTTCAACTTGCGAATTTGCTGATTAATTTAAAGAGAATTTT